>BPTQ01000004.1:54751525-54908216 GCA_019973895.1 Chrysanthemum seticuspe | reverse complement strand
GGATGGCGCCACTGATTGTGCAAAAGATTGCACTACCAGGCTTCGATGAGGATCAAAGTAATGAGGGGTGTGTGTTCCAGCCAAGACTCGCCTGTAACCTGAGAATAAGAAATACTAAGACACTACGTTAAGTGATTGCGCAGGGGTAGGACCCTGCGAACCACCTCCGGCGTGAGAGTAAGTATGAGTTATGGTTGTATAAGTATATGAAAGTAAAGAGATGAGTGTGAAATGAGCATACCCTAAACCATCATCCGTCTAACCCATTTATAGTGGAAGAAATACGGTTAGAGGCACTCTTGCATGAATATCGGAGATCATGGGGGCGTCCCATGATTGTGGGTAACCGCTAGGGGTTAGTGACCCACGTTCTCAGACTTGACGGGGAAGCCAATAGAGAGAGGGAGATCGTGGGTTTGACTAAGTCAGGAGGTTCCTTATCCATTGTTCCTTCGTCAGCCATACCCCGAAGGGCTTAAGGCTTCGAGTGGCGAATTCCCCTTAGGTAACCTTCGTACCAACGAATGGTTTGACGCCTATGGATATTTCAAAATCCTAACTTGGGCCTTCGTATGGAAGGGCTTCGATACGTCTCGGAGGAGTGTCCTTCGAGCTACTCGGAGGGTACATCATCAGCAGCTGTTGGTGTCATGCCCATGGTCTTCGTGAAAGTGGCAGTATTTCGACATGTCTCTGGCTTTGCTTCGTGCTGACATTCGAGGTGGCGGGTCGAAGGACTTTGCGACTTTCTCTGTAGCAAAGATCTCCCTAGGAGATTTTACCAGGTTTTCCAGGAGTCCATGGTTTGAGCCTTTGTTGTAGGGAGTGAAGCGATCTCTATTCTTCTTCCTATTCTTGGATCCTTCCCAGGAGGACCCTCTGGAAAATTTATCAGAGGCTTCTCTTGATTCGATTGGAGCTCCGTTTGCTGCTACTTCCTTGGACTCAATCCAAGTGTAAGTCTTCTCCATCAGTGCCTTGTAAGTGGTAGGAAGGTCGGTAGACAGGAATTCCACCAAGCTTCGAATTCGTACGCCATGTACAAAACCAGAAATCCTTTGTTCTTCGTGCAACCCCAGAATTTGCAAAGTTTCATCGGTGTACCTTGTGACGAAGGCCCTTGTGCTTTCGCTGTCCCTTTGCTTGATGGTATGCACAGATAGATGGGTCTTGGTGTACTTCTTCTGTTGGCTAAAGTGTGATCGGAACTTAGCCTTAAGATCATCTAGACTTACAATGCTCCCCACCTTTTGCCCATTCCACCATATTCTTGCAGAATCTCGGAGCGTGTATGTGAACATGTGGCATGCTACGGGCATGACCCACTCCTGCATCTTGATGGCGCCTTCGAACAAATGTAAGAAGTTATCAGGAACGCCTTTCCCGTCGTAGGTGCCTATGTGAGTGGGCATCTTTACGCCGTCAGGCAGAGGGTAGTCTTCGATCCACTTCACAAAAGGTGTGCAACCTCCAAAGGCTTCGGCATAGTAAGGGTTATATGGAGGCGGATAAACAGGTGTAGGATCGTACGGGTAAGGAATTGATAGTGAGAATGCAACGTAGGCTGTGGGAGGTTGGTACGAAGGGTTTCCACCCATCGGTTGTGTAGGGTTTACAAAAAAGTGTCCGTAGGGCACTTGCTGGTAACTCTAGTTGTGGAGAGACCCATTCGGAGGGTATGTATTATAGGTCTGAGCAGGTAGGTATGGATTCATTCCCTGAGGGGGTAGCTGGTTCATCCTAGAGTATGGAGGAGGTCCTCCGACACTCGAGACATAGGACGGAGGCATCTGAGCTCCCATTCCTTCTCTTCCTAAGTGGGCAGCCAGGAGGGGTGGTAGGTTTACCCCTCCGTTTCCTACTGGGTTGCTTCCTCCATTGGAGTTCTCGCTCCTTCTTTCCCCTTGTACTCTTTCCTTTCTTCCCGGATCTCCTCCGGGACCTTCTTCAAAACCAACAGTCCTTCCATTAAGCCTCCTTATGGAAGGAGAACCATTTCGTAGGGCCGAACGCCCCCTGTTAATTGGTCGAGGCCTTTCATCTACCTCGATCTCTTCGTCATATTCCTCACTGGAGTATTCCAGTTCCCTTCGCATCTCGGTGTTGCGAACTTGCCTCTTGTGAGACCTCAGCAAATATTCTAAGGCTTTGAAGTTTGCCTCAACGAAGGCATGGCTAATTTCTGGGACAGGGTTAGCGGAAGTTGAGGCATGATGTGTGGGAGTGATTTCCAAATGAGATCGTGTAGTGAAGGTGGAGGCAGTTACGGGGGCGAGATTATCGGTGTTAGTTGTGTTGAGAGGCACCAGGGTAGAGAAACCTGGTGGAGGTGTATCTTCTCTTCCTGGTTCCATGCCGGAAAGGTAGCATAATCGGTTAGGGTTTCAAGACTTGGTGATTACGGGACTAATAGTAGCGGGTCCCACGGATGGCGCCACTGATTGTACAATAAATTGCACTACCAGGCTTCGATGATGATCAAAGGTAAGAGGGGTGTAGGTTCCAGCCAAGATTGTCTTTCACCTGAGAATAAGAAATACGAAGACACTACGTTAAGTGATTACGCAGGGGTAGGACCCTGCGAACCACCTCCGGCGTGAGAGTAAGTATGAGTTATGGTTGTATAAGTGTGTGTAAGTAAAGAGATGAGTGATGAATGTGCTTACCATAATTCTCTACCCGTCCAACCTATTTATAGTGGAAGAAATAGGGTTAGGGGCACCTCTGCGCAAATATCGGAGAACATGGGGGCGTCCCATGTTTGTGGGTAACCTCTAGGGCTTAGTGACCCACGTTCTCAAACTTGGCGGGAAAGCCAGGAAAGAGAGGGAGATCGTGGGTTTGACCAAATCAGGAGGTTCTCCTATCCGTTGCTCCTTCGTCGAGTTTTTTCCCACTTTATGCTTGTCTTTTTAAAACTTTTCCAAACCTATGCTTTTTTATTTATGGTCTTCCTAATCTATGCTTCTTTAATTAAAATGAAAATAAATAAAAAAAATAATAATATACTCTTTCTCCTCTTTCATCATTTTCATTCATGTCGCCTTCCTCTTCTCTTTAAAGGGAGGCATATAGGGTGTTAATCAAATCGAGTCAAATTTGGGTCGCGGCTAAAAATAGCATACTCGACCCCGACTCTATTTGAACTTGGGTTAATCGGGTTCGGGCCACTCATACAATTGCGTGTTTGTTTTAATTTAGATAGATATTTTATAATATATATATATATATATATATATGTATATATATATATATATATTAAAAACCATTTAAAAAAACCCTTATTCGGATAAGACGAATAAAATCTTATTATGAGTTAATCAACGTTAGTTATATGCGAACCATCTCATTCAAAACAACGAAACGTGACCCTTTATCAAATTAGAGCTATAAAGCTTACCTTCTTTCTATTAAAAAAGAAAATGCTTTGTTTGTGACTAATGTATTCTGCATAAAAATTGTTCACATCCCTGCATCCGGCTTACAAACTTTGGGAGCATCGATCAACACATTTTTCTTATTCATGATAGATGTGTAGTTATTATATTGATTAGTTGGAGTATGATTTGAACTTTTAAGTGATATATATGAAAATGTGTAATTTATAGCATCGATCAACACTTTGAAGTGATAAATAAGTGAATAAAAAATAAGAAGAGTTTTTTATAAGTATTATTTTTTATTTTGGGATTAGCAAAACTAAAACTGGAACCTAAAAATCACATTGAAATCGTATTAACAAATATTCATGAACATTACTTAGAGTAAAATTCAACAATGAGCTTTAACTCAAAATTTTTTTAACTTATTAATACCCAAATTAAAGTATGAAACTCAAATTTTAAAGATAGATACTCATCTCTTTTCACATTATTTTCCTTTTTTGGGAGGACAAGAGGAGAGAGTCATTTAATTTTTCATACATTTAATCTAAAAGCATAGATTTGGAAGAATGTAGATGAAAAAGCATAGGTTGGGAAAGGTTTTAAAAACCAAGCATAAAGTGGGAAAAAAAACTCTCCTTCGTCAACCTTTCCCCGAAGGGCTTAGGGCTTCGAATGGCGAATTCCCCGCAGGTAACCTTCGTGTGTACGAAAGGTTTGACACCTACGAACATTTAGGAGACCTATCTTGGGCCTTCGTACAGAAGGGCTTTGACACGTCTCGAAGGGGTGTCCTTCGAGCTGTTCGGAGGGTACATCATCAATCGGTAAAAATACCACCCCTCAAATCCAATACCCCAAGATTCGTGCCTTTCAATTTTCTAAAAATATAAAAAAGATAAAAAATAATCTTCCTCAACCCCAACCTTAGCGTAGTAATTTCTCACTAGCATTCCTATTCCCATAGAGAATGATATCAATCCCCGAGGCTTACCCTAATACTACACTACAACGATTAGGTTCACTGCCTAGGTGGTTGAAAAACCTGCTCGAAGAAAAGGAAGTTTCCTTTGACCCCGAATGCGCGTTGTACTCGTATCAAGTTTTTGGCGCCGCTGCCGCGGAATAGAATAGCTAGTTAGATTTCCACCTCATTTAGGTTTCCTTGCTTGATTCCTATCAAGTAAGATTTTTTCTCAATTTTAGCTTCCTCGTAGTCTATCCCCCTTTTTCGCGACCTTTGTTCGTAAACCCATCACTCACCATAATTCGTATCTTTCACCGTAGAAACTTTGCACTGCCCGCTCCCAATCCTCCTCCTAATCCCGAAATAGAAAACACAATCCCACAAAACCTTTCACCCATTCATCACTTTGGAAATCACCTAGGGCATAATGAAATAATTTGGCAACAACATAGTCCTTTCTATGACTCGGATTCCGATGAGGAGTTTAACTATAGTGAGGCACTTGATAATGGGGAGGTCATCAATAAAGTTAATTTTGAAATGGAAGAGGACCCCTCCAATGTTTTGACCCTAGATGTATAATTGAGAAAGATAGTCCCTTTAACATGTAATTCCCTTGCAAAATAGGATTAGAAGGATTCGATGCTTACTTGAATTCGTTCTTGCCTTTAAACTTATTCTCAAGGAACTTATTCAATAAAATTAAGGTCAATGAGTTAACTTATCAAGGGAACAATGTTGTTGAAGCAGTCACTCATTTACATGTGTTTGTTGGAAGTTTTGCTTATTTGGTAGAATTCATGGTCTTAGAAGACTTAGGAGAATTTATTGATAAGGACCTCACTCAAGTAATTTTTGGAAAACCTTTTAAGAGAATGACTAGGTTGAATGAACGAATGATTGATGGTCTAATTACGTTCTCTGATGAAGTTGAAGATTTTGTCTAGCAAATGCCACGTGCTCTAACTAGGTTTAAACACATGGATATTGAGGCATGTAATAGAATGACTCCTATTCCATTACTTAATGAAAGGGATAAGCAAAATGGACTTAGGTACCCGTATGAGAAAACTAAGAGATATTGCAAACAATGCCTCAAGTTAGGAGATAAGTACAAGAAAAGTGAGAGAACATTGGAATGGCTTAGATATGGGCACGTGAGCGTGCACGAGACTACGTAGGGGCACGCGCACGACTTTGAATCTAGCTACAAGACTCATAAATAAAGAAAAGCGCTTCGTGGGAGGTAACCCATGCTTAATTATTTGCTTGTTTGTGTGTCATATCTTTTCATTGATTGTTTATTCTCATGTTTGAATTTGTGAAAATGCTTTATTTTGTCTTTAACCTCGTCTTAATTACATATAAAGGTATTTTACAAAAAGGATAAGTGTATGGAAGATTACACACGTTTTCAAAAGAACGTGAACATGAGAATTACAATTCTTGAAAAAGATATATATATGTGTGTTTGTTAGAGTCAAATGCTTGTATCGAGTCATAATGGATGTTTTGCAGGAACTTTTCCAGATTTTAAAGATATAACTTTTCCAGAATTTTTCCAGAAAAACGCAGCAGACCAGTTTCTGTCAGGATAACCTGACGGCGTCAGACTCGCTACCTAACGGCGTCAGGAGAAGCAGAAACCACTTATCTTATTTTCTCTGGTTTTCTATGCTACTTATAAATTTTTGGAATTTCTCAGGTCTTAATTTTTCAGAAAACCTGTAAATATCCATTCCATAAGCATTATATCCTAGTTTAGTAGAGTCATATATAGTTTACAACTGATTTTACGCAAAGGTTTCGTCTGTTTTCTTAAGTGTGCAGGTTTTATTTATCAAGAAGAAGATACATAAGATTGGATGGAGCTTTTTACGCATACATTATTTTTGAAAAAGAATTTAACCACTACTTCACACAGATCCTACCGAGCTAACCAGGGGAGTATTATTTTCTTTCACTTTTAATTACCTTCCATTATCATAACTTTCATACTTTCGGGGAACATTGGAGACAATGTTCAGTTTAAGTGTAGGGAGGGAAAATAAAATGGGAACTTTGAAACTATGCTTACCCTTGATTATTTGTCTTGTCCAATTTCATTTGTGTAATAAACCATGAGAAATATCGGTTTAGGGTAATTTTGGCACCAAATTTAAAATTTTTCATGACATGTAGGAGTGGGCCATTAGTCTTAATAAAGCGTCTCATGGATAGAAAGTTACATGACTAGCATAAAACCCTTTACCACTTAAATTCCACCCCAAAAATGTGAGGATCGCCCTTAGATTTGTAGAAATTAAAGCATTTACCTTTAATGCTTCGAGAGTGTACCGATAGTATAATAGATTCTAGAACTTGTTTTGTGATGCATCCCGAGATCTCTAGTGAGACTACACTTGCCGTTTGAAGCAATCGATGATGGTTATATATATTGTAAGGTTTTCGCTGGTGAAGTATCACATTAGTTACTCTAACAAGCAATGAAGGTGCCGTAAGTATTCGAAGATAGAGCTTATGTGTTATTGTTTTTCTCAATTAGTTGTAGTTCTTGTCTTAGAAACTCACATTCAGTTTCATTAACGATTTGTATTTCTCCGGGTCAGAATTCTTCATCTCCACAAGACACGCATATATCCGTTGTGCCTTTGTTGTGACAGGAAATGGGGGACGGCGTTGCATTTGCAGCCTCCTTATTCTTCTTGCTAGATCCATTGTTAATTACATTATGTTCGAATAGGCACGCAAGCACACTATTCTCTTATCGTATATTTTATAGTACCTCTTTTTATATGTGTATGTAAGTAATAATTTAGGGCTTTCATTATGTGGTTTGTCAAATTTAGAACGGTTCATCTATTGTCGACAATATTGGCCAGTGGCGTGTATCTCTGTGAAGTTAAATGTCTAACACGTTACGTCCCTCACGAAGGTAATATTGTCACTTAATCCTAAAAAGGATGTAATTTGTTAAGGGCTTAATCTACCTTAACCAACCTTCGAGACAGCTTTACCATCAGTTTGTTGCCATTTCAGACTTGTATAATAGAAGATTCCATCTTTAATTTTTTTACCTTTTACATGCTAAAATAAATTGTGTAAAAAAGATAACTCGTCAGGATTTATATTCATCATGAGCTGGCTACTTCATAACTTCATACTGTGGTGAGTAGTTAAGTACCAAGTAGTTGGAATGTTGGATATGAATTTAATGAAAGTATTGGATTATCAAAAGAACAAATTTATTATTTAGTTTTGGAAACGCACTGAATATATTTTCTCCATCTTAAAGCTACCTTTGCCTTTCTTTAAGTCATCATACCTCTTCTTTTACTTCTCAAACTAGAACCACTTAATATTTTTTTTCTCTTTCTACCACCAATGCAACTAACAAAGTCTAGTGGGTTATGACGTTCCGGTAACCGGCGATGGCAGACGAGGTTTGCTATACTAGAACTTGGATACGCCTAAAAAATCAAAATGAGCATCCAGCCGTCCGAGGTGGTGTTTCGAACTCTGCTAAAATCTCTAATCTCTAAAAAGGTTAAAAACATAAATATATTACGGCGGTTGTCGACAATGCTTGGTGGCGCGTGACATCGACGCTGGTGATACTTTTATTGTTATGGTGATGTTGGAGTTAGTTGGACAGACACCGGAACTGAAGATTCCGGCAGTAAAAGACGACGCCGCGTGGCAGTGTGTGACGTCGCATGGAAGCGCGTAAAAGGTCTGATGACATTTTTTTTGGGATGGTTTGGTCTTTGTTTGTAGTTTAACCAACGGGCTGTATTGGTCGGATTTGACTTCAAGTTTTTGTTCGGTGCAATGATAGTTTGGAGAAGAGAATGCTGCAATTTTGGAGAGAGAGTATGAAGTGTTTTAAATGTATATGTATTTATTTATTGAATGTTGTCTTTTACAATAAAGTTACCATCAAGTTTCTACTTCGTAAAATGTGCTTAGTTAAAAGAGTAGGCATGCATTAAATTTTGGGTAAAAGTTTATTCAAATGGTGTGTGAAGTGTTGTGGGAAAAGTTACCTTGGTCCTCGTCGGTCGTACCCAATGTGGCAACTTGGTCCCCATCAGTCGTCGGTCCCCAAACTTTGCTACTTGGTCGAATTTTCAACCGATTATTAAACACACACAAATTTCAAAATGTAACCGTTTGGAATATTTATATATATATATATATATATATATATATATATATATATATATATATATTTGGATTCGAACCTGGGTCTGTTAGTCTACAAACAAACATGATTACCACTAGACTAACACATTTTTTTGATTATAACTTGGAAAACCAAATTTATAAATCTCTACAAACAATCATTGACTATTTTGATTAGTTTAAAAAAGAATGATTTATCTACAAAACATAATTATAAAAATCCCTACATAAAATTATACAGTTCATTATATTTTTTCTCATAAACCCTAATATCCTTTTTCCCTCACAATGTCATCTAATGATGTTTCTGAATTAGCTCATGGTTTTGGTTTTCGTTTTACAGGTACTTGATGAACCTGAACACGAGTGTCAGCTGCAGTACCATCTTGAGGTATAATATTTATTATTTTGCCTTTTGTTGTGAAATCGTGTCGTTTATGCAAAAAAGTTACTTTGTGTGTTGTGGTTTGTTTAACCTTATTTTTTGCACTTATTAGGTAATTTGAATTCCAGGTACCTGAAAGCGCAAGCCGCAATTGCATGAGAAAGGGTGTTGACTTGCATGGCATGTACAAATTTGTTTGCAGCCTCGGTACATACCTGAGCCCAACTATATATTGCATTGCTGTTATGTATGCCATTGATTATATTTATAGCGTTGACCGTGCGTTCCCTGAAACTAATTACATAAGCGCAAACATTAAGAGTATCCAGCGTTATCGTGAGTAAATGCATTCAATCGAAGGTTTATATGCAGGATTTGGTATGTGTAAACCTTTAGTTGATAACGATTTGTATTGGATAGTATGTATTTAAAATGATGAAAATAGCAAAGTTTGTTTCTTACTATATCATAAAGTGGGAGAATGTAAGATGTTTGTGTTATGGAATTAACTATGATTATCGTATGTTATGCTCTGTGTGGAATAAGATCCAGTTTCCGGAAATGATTAGACTCGGCTAAGCTTGAATTTATATGTTTGTGGAATATTTTTGGAGTTGTTGCACTGATATTTAGCAACTCTGTATAGTAGCTAAATAAATTTAATGGTTTTTGATATTGTGTTATGTGGTAGCTTATCTAACTACAACATAGGCACAAGGATGATTATCAAAATATAGTATTTGGAAATCATTTAAAAAATTGGTTATCTATATTTTCTTAGAAGGAAACATAGTTTTGAAAGAGCCAACGCGACGCCAGTCATATGTGTATAATTGTTAGAGTTACGAGGTGAATGAACAAAGTTTTTCCATTTTACATTGTTTGGAAATATACTCTCAAAATACAGACCCAAACACCCGTATAAAGTTGTCCGTCACACTTTGCTATACCTGCTAACTTAAAATTTGTTTATGCTTCGTTTTACGTAAACTCACTCTCCATTGATATACGGTTTCAGGTCATTGCAAGACACGCGCTTTGGAAGTAGTGGTGTCAACCACATTATGCTACACCCAAATTTCCAGATTCCTGTGACATATTAGCAGTATACATGCAGATTCCACCAGTTTTGAAGTATATGTCGACCACATTATGCTACGACTACAAACAGAAGTTCCCTCCTGCTTATGAAAACTTCAATAGTGTCTATTCATACGGGAATATGTTTTTGACCATTCATGGATCGATGCTTACTACCGTTATGGTGCAAAATATTATCCAAAATTACAATGTTGTGTACCTTTTACTCCAGTACCTGGTCCGAGGATCTTAGTGCGGAATACACCATACAAAGATCAAGTCTTTGACATTTTAGTATCTGCTATGACAGATTTGGCCAATAAGGTAGTATTCTCTTTCTTATCTCGTCATATGAATAGCAGTTTAGTTAAGTCAATGTATGTTGATGCCATAGATTTTAAATCAGCATAGATGCCACTGGAGCTTTCAGTTATACCTGGTTATTCTATGATATTAAGAGGGAAATTGTATACATTGGTCACCCAAGTATTGAAAAAGGTTTACACTAAGGCCATTATAATGTCAAAACAGCATTTCAGGCCATCCAAGTATGTATTTGCAACGTGGACAATCTCAATGAAGACTCGAAATCACTAAGGTATAGCCGTTATGCTAAATTCATTGTGTTTTTTGTTTCTTTAGTATCCTTACGTATTTTTTTATATTTATATGTTAAATTTTGTATTCTTGGTAAAGTACTATATATTAGCTCCTAATAATGTTTAGGTATAATTGATGGTTATGATTATGTCTTGCAGAGTCATGTTGGTGAAATTGATAAGACGCATTTGCGTAATTTGATGAATGATGCTGATAGATGCAAGTCACTGATGTTGTATGCTCTTTTTTATTTATATACATAAGCCTTTTGTTTGCATTAGATGTCCCCGTAAACTGCAGTCTTCCACCTGCAAGTTAAGCAAATCGGTTCAGCTCAATAGAAATTGCAGGAGCCTGATGTTTTTATTCTCTAATGCTACACAAGCAACAATGAACGTGGAAGAACAATATGTTAACCTGTAATGTGTGCGGTCTTCATATATGTAGTCCAAACCTTTATAATAAGGAGGATGTCCCACAGATAGATACTGAAACAAAGCCAACAATCAGTGTTAGCCAATACGAGGTACTTAGTTCTTATAGGAACCTCGAGTCAGAATTTTATATTTCTGAAGAAATACGGGGTATAGTACGGTGTCAAGATTTAAAGGCTGGCCTGGTTTGGCAATGGGTCATAAGGGCTTCGGGTAAAACCTGTTCTTTTTAATGGTCAAATGGGGATCATGTCGTCCTGGGTACAGACTTTTTTGTCCTTTCATTTTCATTTATAAGTAATTAAAAGCCATTACAAAAGTTATAATACAGTAATAATATAATTATTTGAACAAAAGGGTTTATTAAGTTGTATGCACGCAAACTCAATTTTGAAGTTTGGTTAAGTTTCAACCAGTTTTTGTTCGTTAACTTTCTTTGTTCGACCAACTTGATATAAGAAAGATCTCAACTTAACCCATTTTAAAGTCATACTTAGTGAGTCTAAATTGCTACCTCTACTTATAATGATAGCCCCATCATATGATGTTTGTATATATTATTTTTATGATATAACGCATTAGTCCCCCATACTATCAACTTCTCAGAACATTTCACAACCCACGAGAAGGGAATCAGCTCCAACCCTATTGAGCATTGGTTTCGAAATAAAACAATGCTAACAACCTAAATGCAGTAATTTCTAACCCTTTCATTTGAGATATTTGTCTATGGCTTAGATTGGCAGGTTATTGTTGTACATTAGTTATTATTGTAGATTGGATGATTGTAATACAATGTAGACTTTATTGAAAATGTGTGACTGTGAAACAGATCATGATCGTGATTTCACCCATTTTTTGTAGCAGAAATCCATTGATCCAACATAAGGAGCATGAATCAGTGCAAATCCGAGTAATCAAGGTATTTCAAATCATAACTAATGAAACTATATATACGTGTGTATGTGTGTACGGTTATGTATTCAATTATTAGTGTGTTTTTCCATTCAGGGTGCGGATTAATTCCGAAGAGCAGATACTATCATGGATTCTTTGGTGCCGCAATAAATCTTGCAATCAGTTTTACTTCAGAAGTCGTACTTTCTTTATATGTAAATCCTATTACTTTTAAGCTGCAAACATGTGCTTAACTGAAAGGCTTAGAAAGTTAAATAAATCTCAAACTTGTATCTGAATGCTATTGTGAAGGCAGTGTAACCAACATGTCATTTTCGTCCAAGATACGTGTGAATGACTGAGTCAACTCGTCCTGAAGGACAATGATATTATATGACCAGGTTAATTATTAACTTTGTACATATTTATTGACGATCATGTAACAGGCAATTTGACAATTCATTTCAAAATCTTGTGACATTGACAATTCATCTCAGAACTATGTGGGCTGAGTTTGAGTGGGAAAATAAGGTAACACTTCCTCTTAATTCTTATTCATATGTGCGGGTTGGATGTATTGGGTAACGGTATTTTCAGCACCCGTGACGTGCAAGTAGTTTTTTTTTTTTTTTTTTTTTTTTTTTTTTTTTTTTTTTTTTTTTTAATAATGGTTATATTAAATATAAATACAGATTTATATGCTTCAAAATAAAATTATATTATGCAGGTTGAATGCGTTCTGCGTATACCTTTTTACCCATTTTGAAAACTAAAGGTTGCAGTCAACACTGTAATTCAAGACGAGACAGAATTCCTTGATCATATTATCAAATCCACCAACATGAAGTGCTCACTGCACCTTAAGTCATTCATCCTTACAAGTAAGCATGTTAACAGATGCTAGATTCTTATAACGTATTCTTTTCAACTATAATTTCACTTTGGTTGCCTTATTTGTGAAGTCAGATTCATTGGTTTGTTAATGGGTGTGCCTAATTATGAGTTCTGGTACCGCACGAGATATGCTCAGCTTGAGCCGATAAAAAAGAAGCAATACTTACAGGTAACTGAAGCTAATATCATAACCATGTATTATACACATTTTCTAACAAGTACTATTCTTACTAACAGATTACATTGGTTGTATCCAACACATTGGTGAAGAGCGCGATAGCACAAAACCTACAATGAAGAGAGTAGTCTGGCAAGAGATCATAGTCCAAAACCTAGAGTTAGTCTAATTACAGATAGTCAAGCTTCAACATTTTGCAAAGTATCTGTCAATGCTGAATCATCTTAGGTTTTACTTGCCTGAGATGTATCCAAAGCTTCACTGCACATTGTTTTTAGATGATGATGTCGTGGTTCAAAAAGATTTGACCGCACTGTGGAAAGTTGATATGGATGGAAAGGTTAACGGGGATGTTGAGACCTGCTTTGGACCGTTTAACCATTATGCTCGATATTTGAACTTTTCACACCCTCTAATCAGGTATAGGTTCAATCCGAAAGCATGTGCTTGGGCTTTTGGCATGAATATGTTTGATCTAGATGCTTGGAGGCGTGGAAAATTAACCGATGAGTACCATTACTGGAAGGATCTGGTATGTTTTTTTTTTTTTTTTTTGCTCCTGATTGGTGATCATTGTTCAAAAGTGTTGTCCCTATCGATCTACCCTAACTTCCAAAAGACAAGCCCTGGCTAGACGAAGGCTGTTAAACAATCTTTCCAACTCGCGCTTGCCGGTTTGTGATACTCATGTTACTGCTTCTGGTGCACAAAATAATTGTGATCAAGGTTTGTTATCTTTTTGTGTTACATGTACTGATGTTCACAGCTTTTATAATACATCTGCATTTTAATGCGTGTGTTCTTTTATGTTGTTACTTAAACACGCGATCCTCTCCGGAGATCCATGCCTCCTCAGAATTTCTAAGTCGTCGTCTTTCAAAACGTGTTTTGGATCTTCGACACTCTGGCCATTGGTTTCTCCCGAACAAATCATAAGCTGTAAACGGATTTGATTTGTCTTTACCAGAAGCCGTTTGCTCTGGACTAGCCAACTCTTAGATAAATTATCAATATTATCTTTGGTGAGCTGATTACCAATTATGGTTTTTCCACTGCCTTTACCACAAGCCATAACCTTGTGGGCTAGCCAACTCTTCACTTTTTAGGATATGGTGAGTTGAGGTACCATACAATTTTAGGCAAATTGCAAGCCGTAAACGGATTTGAGATATCTTTACCAAGAGCCGTTTGCTCCTGGATTAGCCAATCCTTATGTGGGTTAGATATGGTGGATTGATTACCATTTGTTGTGTTTAGTACATAGTACTTCCACTAAATAAAAAATTTTAAAATTTGGCCATTTTTGGGGAAAAAGGGACTAAAAGGGTACATTTTATGATCAAATTCGCCAGAATTTCCCCCCACACTTAGAAATGAATATTGTCCTCAATATTCAAAACTAAGTGGGGTAAACACAACAATTATTATTTTTTTATATATACAATTTTCTCAACGTTTTATAAATCTATGTACGAAATGTGGGGCACACCCCCACACTTAGGTGGTAGAAAGGGGTAAGAAAAGTGAAAATGATTTGACGAGAAATAGGAGTGGGGTTCACTCACAGAATTATGAAGATAAAGGTAGGGAAAATCTTTTTGGGTTTTTTGAATATAATATAAACAGAAACGAAAAATGTTTTTGTATTTTTTTTAACTTTTATATATATATACAAAGAAATGGCTAAAAAGGAAACCTAAATGAGATTTTTAATACATGATACTGATTTAAACCTAATCTATCACATTCCAGGAATTATACTAAGCACAGTAAATCCTTTTTTAGTGTAAACATGGTGTTTAGCCAAAATTTAGACCTAGGAATATCAAGATTAGGAAAATTGACAGTCAAATGCAAATCAAAGCACATATAGATTTCAACCATAAAATCTTTTTGTATTTTATATTGTTTATATGAAATGAAGTATATGTAATTTACATACAAGGATAGGTATTTCAACAAAGTACAAAATACAAGTCATAATACGCAGCTAGCCTCCCCGGCAGCGGCGCCAAAATTTGGTTTCTCCCGAACCACCCTCTTTTATTTCTCCGTCACACTTATCAACCGTTTGTGAACGGTCAACCGTAACAGATGATAAAAGGGCGACAGCCCGGGAGAAAAATGCAAGTTTACCAAGGATTAAAATTATCCTTGGATCGTTTATGTCCTGGTGAGGCGTGATGTTCTGGAACAATGACTTGTGAGTTGTTGAAAAATAATATTAGTATAGGAAAACAGGAATCTGATTGACTAACACTAGGAATGTGAATAGTAATAGCTCTGTCACAGCTACGTCAATAAAAACGTACAATCAGAAACCTAAAAATCTAAAAGATATACAAACGTACGTTTAACTAAAACGTAAACGTATAAAAACAAAACGATTATAACTATAGTAGGGATTTGCATGTCTTAGCGACTTAAATGCAAATTAAAAGAAATTAAAAAGTTAAAATCTATTAAATAAACGCTATCACTATTTTTACAAATCGATGAACGTTTATGATTTATAAAACAAAATAACTTAAATAAACTATCTTAACTAAAACGTAAACTTGAATTACTTAAAAACGTTGTTTAAAATGGAAACGAGCGTTATTTACGAAAATGGCGCTGGAGCGCAAGACAAAACGTAAAATTTATGAAATAAAAGTCCTACAAGTGTAAAACTAATTTTCTTACTTACTATTTGATAAAAGAAAATTTTACAAAAAAGAATTATATTTTATAGATAATTATTTTATTTATTATGAATTAAATACTATAAAACTCTAGTTAAATGTTTAAAAATAGTAAAACTAATGAGAAAAATCTGAAACTTTTACAGAAAATAATTTATACTAATACTAAGATAAGAAAAATACAAAACTTGAAAAACCTAGCTTAAATAAGCTAGAAATAAGCACTTAGGCTCGTATAAGCTTATACTGACAAAGTGTACTTATATATTTGATTGTGCAAGATTTGAACGAGACAAGTCCCAAGGGCAATTGGTATCCAGGTACACTTCTAACACGTTCATAAGGGGGAGGTCTCAGGTTCGAGCCTGCCTACCCCCTTTTTGCACTTTATTTTTATTTTTGATTTTTCTTTTTGCAAAACTAATAATAAGCTAAATATAAGAAACTTTAACAAAACCAACTTTTGTAAAACTTGGAAATAAGCTCTGTGGGAGCTTATTTCCATGACAGTTGGCCAAATAAGCCATAAGCTTCCACATATAAGCTAGCACTAGTTGTTAAAGCTATTTTTGGGTTTCTGTTTAAGGACAAATATATATACAGACAATAAGTACATATAATGAATACACAACTATACAAACAAAGAAATAAGCAAAACATGAGCTTAAGAGCCCAACAGTTAAGCTTTTGGCTTGACTGTTGGAGCTCAAGCTCCAAATAAGCTGGAAATAAGCTATACACAGGAAACAAAAGGAAAAAGTATATATGCACAAGTATAATAAGTGAGAATATACAAGCATGCACACTGGATATAAGCCAATAAGCTCATAATAAGCTAATTAGCTGTTTCAGGGACATGCAGTCCCAAACACCCTTGCAGTCTTTTGGTTTGACAATTTAAGCTCATCAAATAAGCTCAACTAGCCAAATAAGTTGTTGTAATAGCAAGGTGATCTGGTAGGCTTTCCAAAAAGCTCAAGCTCACCTAGTGAAGTCCACTAGAGAGCTTGTGAGGAGCTTATGAAGTATCACTGAATACACTGATTTCTCAATGTACTCAGTGAAATGGGACACATTAAAAGCTACTTGCAGCCCTGGTTAATAAGCTGCAAGGTGAGATTTAAGCACATGATCATAAAGCTGGGTAGCTTGGCTTCCTAAAAAGTCAAGCCACAAAGACTAGTGATCACTAAGGAGCTTGGTGTGAGCTTGTGGAAATGGTGCAAGTTCATGGTTTGAACTGTAGGAATGGGCAAACACAAGCTCACAAGACTTATCAAATAAGCTCATGAGAGCTCAACCATCACTGAGACATTGAGTATGACTGGATAGCCTAACAAGAAGCTAAAAATCACAAGCTCAAGCTTAGTGGTGAACTTTTCATGAGCTATGGAAACCAACTCCACTTCCACTGTTTGCTTCAGTGGAAGGAGTAAATGGGACAACATAAGGGTTCAAATTAAGCTATGCAAATAAGCTGAAAATATAAAAACAAGCATACAAATAATAAAAAGACCACAAGGGCTACACAAAACAGCTAAGTACAGAAGCTAGGGTCAAGTAATGAAGCTTATGCAAGCTCATTAACTTGACACCATAACTGTGGTGCAGGGCATGATAACAGAAAAAGACTAAGAATAAGCTAATGAAAAAGCCATTTAAAAGCTGAGTAATTGTAAACTAATATTTTTGTAATTTACTTAAGCAGCTATATATTACTATCCCAAAAGGATTAAGGTTAAAACTTAATACTGAATCCTACACAAAATTATACATTTTATTCAAAAACGACTATTTGAAAATTTGACTTTTCACAAGAACATCAAACTTTGACTAAACTGAATTTAAAACTTAAACTACTGATTAAACATGATATATTAAGCTATAAGAGCATGAAATAAAGCTAGATAAACAACATTAAAACACATAAGCAAGATTATAAGATCCAACAACCTCAAAGTGCTCATAATGAAACAGTCAAGTGTGATTTTGACTATTTACCATGCTACATCCTTTGGTTAAGGTTTCACTGAGTTGTTAAGACCATATGAAGAGTACATCAAACAAGAATAACCACATACACAGCCATTAACTCAGATTCACTATCAAATCCAAACTACCTCTAAGTTGGACTGTTTTGAGTTTTATAAAGCATAAGATAGTGTAGATCAATTCCATCAAATCCAGAGGAACCACAGTGTCAAAGTGGACCTTTTTCAGCATAAACAAGGTGTCAAACAAGTCTAAGCCTATGATTCTCAAAAATTGACATATTGGCAGTCTAAATGCAAAATCAAACCACAATCCAATACAAAACATAATAACCTAAGATTAAGCTCTAAAATCTTAAATAAACAGTAAATAAACATAGAAACATGAAAATCAAAGCACATAAAACATTAAAACAGTAATATGCAAAAATTAGAAAAATGCTTACAAGTGAAAAAGTGGACTGAGACATAGAAACCAAGGACAAGGTTACACCTAATAGCTTCCCATTAAGCTCCTAATACCCCATAGCATTCCAAATCCAACCCTGCTTCATCACCTTCTTCATAAATCTGATTTTTGATTATTTTCCTATTTTATCTATTTTTTAGTATTTTTGGTTTTAAAAGACTATGACTGAATTAATGGTTCTAAAAGCTTAACAAGCTTTGTCAGGAGCTTATGTGACCTATAGAGTCCATATCATCAACAATAATCAACAGAAAATTAAATGACAAGAAATTAAAGAAATTATGAAAACATGAATTTTAAAAGAGACTTGCATTAAACTGAAAACATTCAGTGTTCCATTACACTAATTTGAAATTCTTTACACTAAATAAAGCAGTAAATGACAATAATTAAAGGAAAACAGTAAAGACTATGGCTATTCCATAGTGTGACAATGGCTTAAGGCCAAAGTGCATGTTTCTCTGCTCCCTTTCTTCTTTTTATACTCTTTGAACTCCTTGGAGACCAAGAACTGAATCCCAACACATCCTGACCTTTGGTTTGGTCAAATTCATCTCAAACGTACATATGGCATTTTGGCGCCAAAAACGAATTTGGTAACTTGAGGCAATTTGGATGCAATTAATGCATCTTGGTTGTATGTGGAGGTGGAGGAGGGACAATTGAAATAGTTTTTAGGCAAGTTGGGGTGATAGGGAAGAAAACAGAGGAAAACAGGGGAAAGGGTGAAAAGTGATTGAAAAAGAGGTGGGGAAGCATTTATTGTGGTGTGGGAAAGGTTTGTGAGGTGGCAGGGAGTAGTATGTGAGCTGGAGTAGGCAAGTGGAGGGGGTGAGGTGGTAGAAAACCACCTGGTTTTGGCTATGCAGTGGTGGAAGAGACGGGTGAACAGTAGTACTGGTTTTTGGGCGCGTTTTGGTGGGTTTGACCAGGGGTTGGGTTGACTTGGGCTTAGTTTAGTTTATTTTGGGCTTGGGTATTGGGTTTAGAATATAAAGGGTCCGGATTTGGTTTTAATAGTACAAAAGGCCCAAGGACCTAAGTTGTATTTTCTGTTTTCTTGAAGGACCAATCTTGCCAACTTTCCAAACTTTCTTCAAGGATCAAACCTGCCAAGTAAACATAACACAAGGACCAAAAGTAATATTTATGCATTTAATAAACTTTAAAGGACCTTTAATGCCATTTTTGGATTTCGAGGGACTAAACTTGTAATTTTCTCAAAGTTATCAAAATTGTTCCAATTTGTAATTTATGCATAGTACAAGGGTATTATTTGTAAAATTCCAAGTTTAGAATACCCAGGGACCTATTTTGCCAATTTTGTAACTTTGAGGGGTAAAAATTGCCAGTTTGTGTAAACTTTCATCCAGGGATGTTTTGTGAATATTTTTGGTTTCCCAAGGACTAAAGTTGACTTTTCATTCATTTAAAACATTTAGGGACTAATTTTGCCAATTTGTGTAACTCCAGGGACTGAAAATGAAAATTGTTGTGAAATTGATCATTTTTCACTTGTTTTTCAATCTTTTGTACCTGAATCACATAAAAACACATTTCATTGATATTTATAACATTTTGTGAGTCATTTGTGTGTTTTTGGTTGTTTTTGTGGGTTTAAATAGTATAAAATATATGTGTATTTAGACACATATCAAATCCCCCACACTAAACTATTGCTAGTCCCTAGCAATCTTTTATTTAAAAATTAATGGATTTGAAAAACTTTTTACCAAAAGCCATCACTTCTGGAGTAGCCAAATGTTTCAGTTCAAGTAAGAACCTTGGTACACTGATAACCAAATGATTTTGAGCAAATCATAAGCTGTAAACAGATTTGATTTGTCTTTACCAGAAGCCGTTTGCTCTGGACTAGCCAACTCTTAGATAAATTATCAATATTATCTTTGGTGAGCTGATTACCAATTATGGTTTTTCCACTGCCTTTACCACAAGCCATAACCTTGTGGGCTAGCCAACTCTTCACTTTTTAGGATATGGTGAGTTGAGGTACCATACAATTTTAGGCAAATTGCAAGCCGTAAACGGATTTGAGATATCTTTACCAAGAGCCGTTTGCTCCTGGATTAGCCAATTCTTATGTGGGTTAGATATGGTGGATTGATTACCATTTGTTGTGTTTAGTACATAGTACTTCCACTAAATAAAAAATTTTAAAATTTGGCCATTTTTGGGGAAAAAGGGACTAAAAGGGTACATTTTATGATCAAATTCGCCAGAATTTCCCCCCCACACTTAGAAATGAATATTGTCCTCAATATTCAAAACTAAGTGGGGTAAACACAACAATTATTATTTTTTTATATATACAATTTTCTCAACGTTTTATAAATCTATGTACGAAATGTGGGGCACACCCCCACACTTAGGTGGTAGAAAGGGGTAAGAAAAGTGAAAATGATTTGACGAGAAATAGGAGTGGGGTTCACTCACAGAATTATGAAGATAAAGGTAGGGAAAATCTTTTTGGGTTTTTTGAATATAATATAAACAGAAACGAAAAATGTTTTTGTATTTTTTTTAACTTTTATATATATATACAAAGAAATGGCTAAAAAGGAAACCTAAATGAGATTTTTAATACATGATACTGATTTAAACCTAATCTATCACATTCCAGGAATTATACTAAGCACAGTAAATCCTTTTTTAGTGTAAACATGGTGTTTAGCCAAAATTTAGACCTAGGAATATCAAGATTAGGAAAATTGACAGTCAAATGCAAATCAAAGCACATATAGATTTCAACCATAAAATCTTTTTGTATTTTATATTGTTTATATGAAATGAAGTATATGTAATTTACATACAAGGATAGGTATTTCAACAAAGTACAAAATACAAGTCATAATACGCAGCTAGCCTCCCCGGCAGCGGCGCCAAAATTTGGTTTCTCCCGAACCACCCTCTTTTATTTCTCCGTCACACTTATCAACCGTTTGTGAACGGTCAACCGTAACAGATGATAAAAGGGCGACAGCCCGGGAGAAAAATGCAAGTTTACCAAGGATTAAAATTATCCTTGGATCGTTTATGTCCTGGTGAGGCGTGATGTTCTGGAACAATGACTTGTGAGTTGTTGAAAAATAATATTAGTATAGGAAAACAGGAATCTGATTGACTAACACTAGGAATGTGAATAGTAATAGCTCTGTCACAGCTACGTCAATAAAAACGTACAATCAGAAACCTAAAAATCTAAAAGATATACAAACGTACGTTTAACTAAAACGTAAACGTATAAAAACAAAACGATTATAACTATAGTAGGGATTTGCATGTCTTAGCGACTTAAATGCAAATTAAAAGAAATTAAAAAGTTAAAATCTATTAAATAAACGCTATCACTATTTTTACAAATCGATGAACGTTTATGATTTATAAAACAAAATAACTTAAATAAACTATCTTAACTAAAACGTAAACTTGAATTACTTAAAAACGTTGTTTAAAATGGAAACGAGCGTTATTTACGAAAATGGCGCTGGAGCGCAAGACAAAACGTAAAATTTATGAAATAAAAGTCCTACAAGTGTAAAACTAATTTTCTTACTTACTATTTGATAAAAGAAAATTTTACAAAAAAGAATTATATTTTATAGATAATTATTTTATTTATTATGAATTAAATACTATAAAACTCTAATTAAATGTTTAAAAATAGTAAAACTAATGAGAAAAATCTGAAACTTTTACAGAAAATAATTTATACTAATACTAAGATAAGAAAAATACAAAACTTGAAAAAGCTAGCTTAAATAAGCTAGAAATAAGCACTTAGGCTCGTATAAGCTTATACTGACAAAGTGTACTTATATATTTGATTGTGCAAGATTTGAACGAGACAAGTCCCAAGGGCAATTGGTATCCAGGTACACTTCTAACACGTTCATAAGGGGGAGGTCTCAGGTTCGAGCCTGCCTACCCCCTTTTTGCACTTTATTTTTATTTTTGATTTTTCTTTTTGCAAAACTAATAATAAGCTAAATATAAGAAACTTTAACAAAACCAACTTTTGTAAAACTTGGAAATAAGCTCTGTGGGAGCTTATTTCCATGACAGTTGGCCAAATAAGCCATAAGCTTCCACATATAAGCTAGCACTAGTTGTTAAAGCTATTTTTGGGTTTCTGTTTAAGGACAAATATATATACAGACAATAAGTACATATAATGAATACACAACTATACAAACAAAGAAATAAGCAAAACATGAGCTTAAGAGCCCAACAGTTAAGCTTTTGGCTTGACTGTTGGAGCTCAAGCTCCAAATAAGCTGGAAATAAGCTATACACAGGAAACAAAAGGAAAAAGTATATATGCACAAGTATAATAAGTGAGAATATACAAGCATGCACACTGGATATAAGCCAATAAGCTCATAATAAGCTAATTAGCTGTTTCAGGGACATGCAGTCCCAAACACCCTTGCAGTCTTTTGGTTTGACAATTTAAGCTCATCAAATAAGCTCAACTAGCCAAATAAGTTGTTGTAATAGCAAGGTGATCTGGTAGGCTTTCCAAAAAGCTCAAGCTCACCTAGTGAAGTCCACTAGAGAGCTTGTGAGGAGCTTATGAAGTATCACTGAATACACTGATTTCTCAATGTACTCAGTGAAATGGGACACATTAAAAGCTACTTGCAGCCCTGGTTAATAAGCTGCAAGGTGAGATTTAAGCACATGATCATAAAGCTGGGTAGCTTGGCTTCCTAAAAAGTCAAGCCACAAAGACTAGTGATCACTAAGGAGCTTGGTGTGAGCTTGTGGAAATGGTGCAAGTTCATGGTTTGAACTGTAGGAATGGGCAAACACAAGCTCACAAGACTTATCAAATAAGCTCATGAGAGCTCAACCATCACTGAGACATTGAGTATGACTGGATAGCCTAACAAGAAGCTAAAAATCACAAGCTCAAGCTTAGTGGTGAACTTTTCATGAGCTATGGAAACCAACTCCACTTCCACTGTTTGCTTCAGTGGAAGGAGTAAATGGGACAACATAAGGGTTCAAATTAAGCTATGCAAATAAGCTGAAAATATAAAAACAAGCATACAAATAATAAAAAGACCACAAGGGCTACACAAAACAGCTAAGTACAGAAGCTAGGGTCAAGTAATGAAGCTTATGCAAGCTCATTAACTTGACACCATAACTGTGGTGCAGGGCATGATAACAGAAAAAGACTAAGAATAAGCTAATGAAAAAGCCATTTAAAAGCTGAGTAATTGTAAACTAATATTTTTGTAATTTACTTAAGCAGCTATATATTACTATCCCAAAAGGATTAAGGTTAAAACTTAATACTGAATCCTACACAAAATTATACATTTTATTCAAAAACGACTATTTGAAAATTTGACTTTTCACAAGAACATCAAACTTTGACTAAACTGAATTTAAAACTTAAACTACTGATTAAACATGATATATTAAGCTATAAGAGCATGAAATAAAGCTAGATAAACAACATTAAAACACATAAGCAAGATTATAAGATCCAACAACCTCAAAGTGCTCATAATGAAACAGTCAAGTGTGATTTTGACTATTTACCATGCTACATCCTTTGGTTAAGGTTTCACTGAGTTGTTAAGACCATATGAAGAGTACATCAAACAAGAATAACCACATACACAGCCATTAACTCAGATTCACTATCAAATCCAAACTACCTCTAAGTTGGACTGTTTTGAGTTTTATAAAGCATAAGATAGTGTAGATCAATTCCATCAAATCCAGAGGAACCACAGTGTCAAAGTGGACCTTTTTCAGCATAAACAAGGTGTCAAACAAGTCTAAGCCTATGATTCTCAAAAATTGACATATTGGCAGTCTAAATGCAAAATCAAACCACAATCCAATACAAAACATAATAACCTAAGATTAAGCTCTAAAATCTTAAATAAACAGTAAATAAACATAGAAACATGAAAATCAAAGCACATAAAACATTAAAACAGTAATATGCAAAAATTAGAAAAATGCTTACAAGTGAAAAAGTGGACTGAGACATAGAAACCAAGGACAAGGTTACACCTAATAGCTTCCCATTAAGCTCCTAATACCCCATAGCATTCCAAATCCAACCCTGCTTCATCACCTTCTTCATAAATCTGATTTTTGATTATTTTCCTATTTTATCTATTTTTTAGTATTTTTGGTTTTAAAAGACTATGACTGAATTAATGGTTCTAAAAGCTTAACAAGCTTTGTCAGGAGCTTATGTGACCTATAGAGTCCATATCATCAACAATAATCAACAGAAAATTAAATGACAAGAAATTAAAGAAATTATGAAAACATGAATTTTAAAAGAGACTTGCATTAAACTGAAAACATTCAGTGTTCCATTACACTAATTTGAAATTCTTTACACTAAATAAAGCAGTAAATGACAATAATTAAAGGAAAACAGTAAAGACTATGGCTATTCCATAGTGTGACAATGGCTTAAGGCCAAAGTGCATGTTTCTCTGCTCCCTTTCTTCTTTTTATACTCTTTGAACTCCTTGGAGACCAAGAACTGAATCCCAACACATCCTGACCTTTGGTTTGGTCAAATTCATCTCAAACGTACATATGGCATTTTGGCGCCAAAAACGAATTTGGTAACTTGAGGCAATTTGGATGCAATTAATGCATCTTGGTTGTATGTGGAGGTGGAGGAGGGACAATTGAAATAGTTTTTAGGCAAGTTGGGGTGATAGGGAAGAAAACAGAGGAAAACAGGGGAAAGGGTGAAAAGTGATTGAAAAAGAGGTGGGGAAGCATTTATTGTGGTGTGGGAAAGGTTTGTGAGGTGGCAGGGAGTAGTATGTGAGCTGGAGTAGGCAAGTGGAGGGGGTGAGGTGGTAGAAAACCACCTGGTTTTGGCTATGCAGTGGTGGAAGAGACGGGTGAACAGTAGTACTGGTTTTTGGGCGCGTTTTGGTGGGTTTGACCAGGGGTTGGGTTGACTTGGGCTTAGTTTAGTTTATTTTGGGCTTGGGTATTGGGTTTAGAATATAAAGGGTCCGGATTTGGTTTTAATAGTACAAAAGGCCCAAGGACCTAAGTTGTATTTTCTGTTTTCTTGAAGGACCAATCTTGCCAACTTTCCAAACTTTCTTCAAGGATCAAACCTGCCAAGTAAACATAACACAAGGACCAAAAGTAATATTTATGCATTTAATAAACTTTAAAGGACCTTTAATGCCATTTTTGGATTTCGAGGGACTAAACTTGTAATTTTCTCAAAGTTATCAAAATTGTTCCAATTTGTAATTTATGCATAGTACAAGGGTATTATTTGTAAAATTCCAAGTTTAGAATACCCAGGGACCTATTTTGCCAATTTTGTAACTTTGAGGGGTAAAAATTGCCAGTTTGTGTAAACTTTCATCCAGGGATGTTTTGTGAATATTTTTGGTTTCCCAAGGACTAAAGTTGACTTTTCATTCATTTAAAACATTTAGGGACTAATTTTGCCAATTTGTGTAACTCCAGGGACTGAAAATGAAAATTGTTGTGAAATTGATCATTTTTCACTTGTTTTTCAATCTTTTGTACCTGAATCACATAAAAACACATTTCATTGATATTTATAACATTTTGTGAGTCATTTGTGTGTTTTTGGTTGTTTTTGTGGGTTTAAATAGTATAAAATATATGTGTATTTAGACACATATCAAATCCCCCACACTAAACTATTGCTAGTCCCTAGCAATCTTTTATTTAAAAATTAATGGATTTGAAAAACTTTTTACCAAAAGCCATCACTTCTGGAGTAGCCAAATGTTTCAGTTCAAGTAAGAACCTTGGTACACTGATAACCAAATGATTTTGAGCAAATCATAAGCTGTAAACAGATTTGATTTGTCTTTACCAGAAGCCGTTTGCTCTGGACTAGCCAACTCTTAGATAAATTATCAATATTATCTTTGGTGAGCTGATTACCAATTATGGTTTTTCCACTGCCTTTACCACAAGCCATAACCTTGTGGGCTAGCCAACTCTTCACTTTTTAGGATATGGTGAGTTGAGGTACCATACAATTTTAGGCAAATTGCAAGCCGTAAACGGATTTGAGATATCTTTACCAAGAGCCGTTTGCTCCTGGATTAGCCAATTCTTATGTGGGTTAGATATGGTGGATTGATTACCATTTGTTGTGTTTAGTACATAGTACTTCCACTAAATAAAAAATTTTAAAATTTGGCCATTTTTGGGGAAAAAGGGACTAAAAGGGTACATTTTATGATCAAATTCGCCAGAATTTCCCCCCCACACTTAGAAATGAATATTGTCCTCAATATTCAAAACTAAGTGGGGTAAACACAACAATTATTATTTTTTTATATATACAATTTTCTCAACGTTTTATAAATCTATGTACGAAATGTGGGGCACACCCCCACACTTAGGTGGTAGAAAGGGGTAAGAAAAGTGAAAATGATTTGACGAGAAATAGGAGTGGGGTTCACTCACAGAATTATGAAGATAAAGGTAGGGAAAATCTTTTTGGGTTTTTTGAATATAATATAAACAGAAACGAAAAATGTTTTTGTATTTTTTTAACTTTTATATATATATACAAAGAAATGGCTAAAAAGGAAACCTAAATGAGATTTTTAATACATGATACTGATTTAAACCTAATCTATCACATTCCAGGAATTATACTAAGCACAGTAAATCCTTTTTTAGTGTAAACATGGTGTTTAGCCAAAATTTAGACCTAGGAATATCAAGATTAGGAAAATTGACAGTCAAATGCAAATCAAAGCACATATAGATTTCAACCATAAAATCTTTTTGTATTTTATATTGTTTATATGAAATGAAGTATATGTAATTTACATACAAGGATAGGTATTTCAACAAAGTACAAAATACAAGTCATAATACGCAGCTAGCCTCCCCGGCAGCGGCGCCAAAATTTGGTTTCTCCCGAACCACCCTCTTTTATTTCTCCGTCACACTTATCAACCGTTTGTGAACGGTCAACCGTAACAGATGATAAAAGGGCGACAGCCCGGGAGAAAAATGCAAGTTTACCAAGGATTAAAATTATCCTTGGATCGTTTATGTCCTGGTGAGGCGTGATGTTCTGGAACAATGACTTGTGAGTTGTTGAAAAATAATATTAGTATAGGAAAACAGGAATCTGATTGACTAACACTAGGAATGTGAATAGTAATAGCTCTGTCACAGCTACGTCAATAAAAACGTACAATCAGAAACCTAAAAATCTAAAAGATATACAAACGTACGTTTAACTAAAACGTAAACGTATAAAAACAAAACGATTATAACTATAGTAGGGATTTGCATGTCTTAGCGACTTAAATGCAAATTAAAAGAAATTAAAAAGTTAAAATCTATTAAATAAACGCGATCACTATTTTTACAAATCGATGAACGTTTATGATTTATAAAACAAAATAACTTAAATAAACTATCTTAACTAAAACGTAAACTTGAATTACTTAAAAACGTTGTTTAAAATGGAAACGAGCGTTATTTACGAAAATGGCGCTGGAGCGCAAGACAAAACGTAAAATTTATGAAATAAAAGTCCTACAAGTGTAAAACTAATTTTCTTACTTACTATTTGATAAAAGAAAATTTTACAAAAAAGAATTATATTTTATAGATAATTATTTTATTTATTATGAATTAAATACTATAAAACTCTAATTAAATGTTTAAAAATAGTAAAACTAATGAGAAAAATCTGAAACTTTTACAGAAAATAATTTATACTAATACTAAGATAAGAAAAATACAAAACTTGAAAAAGCTAGCTTAAATAAGCTAGAAATAAGCACTTAGGCTCGTATAAGCTTATACTGACAAAGTGTACTTATATATTTGATTGTGCAAGATTTGAACGAGACAAGTCCCAAGGGCAATTGGTATCCAGGTACACTTCTAACACGTTCATAAGGGGGAGGTCTCAGGTTCGAGCCTGCCTACCCCCTTTTTGCACTTTATTTTTATTTTTGATTTTTCTTTTTGCAAAACTAATAATAAGCTAAATATAAGAAACTTTAACAAAACCAACTTTTGTAAAACTTGGAAATAAGCTCTGTGGGAGCTTATTTCCATGACAGTTGGCCAAATAAGCCATAAGCTTCCACATATAAGCTAGCACTAGTTGTTAAAGCTATTTTTGGGTTTCTGTTTAAGGACAAATATATATACAGACAATAAGTACATATAATGAATACACAACTATACAAACAAAGAAATAAGCAAAACATGAGCTTAAGAGCCCAACAGTTAAGCTTTTGGCTTGACTGTTGGAGCTCAAGCTCCAAATAAGCTGGAAATAAGCTATACACAGGAAACAAAAGGAAAAAGTATATATGCACAAGTATAATAAGTGAGAATATACAAGCATGCACACTGGATATAAGCCAATAAGCTCATAATAAGCTAATTAGCTGTTTCAGGGACATGCAGTCCCAAACACCCTTGCAGTCTTTTGGTTTGACAATTTAAGCTCATCAAATAAGCTCAACTAGCCAAATAAGTTGTTGTAATAGCAAGGTGATCTGGTAGGCTTTCCAAAAAGCTCAAGCTCACCTAGTGAAGTCCACTAGAGAGCTTGTGAGGAGCTTATGAAGTATCACTGAATACACTGATTTCTCAATGTACTCAGTGAAATGGGACACATTAAAAGCTACTTGCAGCCCTGGTTAATAAGCTGCAAGGTGAGATTTAAGCACATGATCATAAAGCTGGGTAGCTTGGCTTCCTAAAAAGTCAAGCCACAAAGACTAGTGATCACTAAGGAGCTTGGTGTGAGCTTGTGGAAATGGTGCAAGTTCATGGTTTGAACTGTAGGAATGGGCAAACACAAGCTCACAAGACTTATCAAATAAGCTCATGAGAGCTCAACCATCACTGAGACATTGAGTATGACTGGATAGCCTAACAAGAAGCTAAAAATCACAAGCTCAAGCTTAGTGGTGAACTTTTCATGAGCTATGGAAACCAACTCCACTTCCACTGTTTGCTTCAGTGGAAGGAGTAAATGGGACAACATAAGGGTTCAAATTAAGCTATGCAAATAAGCTAAAAATATAAAAACAAGCATACAAATAATAAAAAGACCACAAGGGCTACACAAAACAGCTAAGTACAGAAGCTAGGGTCAAGTAATGAAGCTTATGCAAGCTCATTAACTTGACACCATAACTATGGTGCAGGGCATGATAACAGAAAAAGACTAAGAATAAGCTAATGAAAAAGCCATTTAAAAGCTGAGTAATTGTAAACTAATATTTTTGTAATTTACTTAAGCAGCTATATATTACTATCCCAAAAGCATTAAGGTTAAAACTTAATACTGAATCCTACACAAAATTATACATTTTATTCAAAAACGACTATTTGAAAATTTGACTTTTCACAAGAACATCAAACTTTGACTAAACTGAATTTAAAACTTAAACTACTGATTAAACATGATATATTAAGCTATAAGAGCATGAAATAAAGCTAGATAAACAACATTAAAACACATAAGCAAGATTATAAGATCCAACAACCTCAAAGTGCTCATAATGAAACAGTCAAGTGTGATTTTGACTATTTACCATGCTACATCCTTTGGTTAAGGTTTCACTGAGTTGTTAAGACCATATGAAGAGTACATCAAACAAGAATAACCACATACACAGCCATTAACTCAGATTCACTATCAAATCCAAACTACCTCTAAGTTGGACTGTTTTGAGTTTTATAAAGCATAAGATAGTGTAGATCAATTCCATCAAATCCAGAGGAACCACAGTGTCAAAGTGGACCTTTTTCAGCATAAACAAGGTGTCAAACAAGTCTAAGCCTATGATTCTCAAAAATTGACATATTGGCAGTCTAAATGCAAAATCAAACCACAATCCAATACAAAACATAATAACCTAAGATTAAGCTCTAAAATCTTAAATAAACAGTAAATAAACATAGAAACATGAAAATCAAAGCACATAAAACATTAAAACAGTAATATGCAAAAATTAGAAAAATGCTTACAAGTGAAAAAGTGGACTGAGACATAGAAACCAAGGACAAGGTTACACCTAATAGCTTCCCATTAAGCTCCTAATACCCCATAGCATTCCAAATCCAACCCTGCTTCATCACCTTCTTCATAAATCTGATTTTTGATTATTTTCCTATTTTATCTATTTTTTAGTATTTTTGGTTTTAAAAGACTATGACTGAATTAATGGTTCTAAAAGCTTAACAAGCTTTGTCAGGAGCTTATGTGACCTATAGAGTCCATATCATCAACAATAATCAACAGAAAATTAAATGACAAGAAATTAAAGAAATTATGAAAACATGAATTTTAAAAGAGACTTGCATTAAACTGAAAACATTCAGTGTTCCATTACACTAATTTGAAATTCTTTACACTAAATAAAGCAGTAAATGACAATAATTAAAGGAAAACAGTAAAGACTATGGCTATTCCATAGTGTGACAATGGCTTAAGGCCAAAGTGCATGTTTCTCTGCTCCCTTTCTTCTTTTTATACTCTTTGAACTCCTTGGAGACCAAGAACTGAATCCCAACACATCCTGACCTTTGGTTTGGTCAAATTCATCTCAAACGTACATATGGCATTTTGGCGCCAAAAACGAATTTGGTAACTTGAGGCAATTTGGATGCAATTAATGCATCTTGGTTGTATGTGGAGGTGGAGGAGGGACAATTGAAATAGTTTTTAGGCAAGTTGGGGTGATAGGGAAGAAAACAGAGGAAAACAGGGGAAAGGGTGAAAAGTGATTGAAAAAGAGGTGGGGAAGCATTTATTGTGGTGTGGGAAAGGTTTGTGAGGTGGCAGGGAGTAGTATGTGAGCTGGAGTAGGCAAGTGGAGGGGGTGAGGTGGTAGAAAACCACCTGGTTTTGGCTATGCAGTGGTGGAAGAGACGGGTGAACAGTAGTACTGGTTTTTGGGCGCGTTTTGGTGGGTTTGACCAGGGGTTGGGTTGACTTGGGCTTAGTTTAGTTTATTTTGGGCTTGGGTATTGGGTTTAGAATATAAAGGGTCCGGATTTGGTTTTAATAGTACAAAAGGCCTAAGGACCTAAGTTGTATTTTCTGTTTTCTTGAAGGACCAATCTTGCCAACTTTCCAAACTTTCTTCAAGGATCAAACCTGCCAAGTAAACATAACACAAGGACCAAAAGTAATATTTATGCATTTAATAAACTTTAAAGGACCTTTAATGCCATTTTTGGATTTCGAGGGACTATACTTGTAATTTTCTCAAAGTTATCAAAATTGTTCCAATTTGTAATTTATGCATAGTACAAGGGTATTATTTGTAAAATTCCAAGTTTAGAATACCCAGGGACCTATTTTGCCAATTTTGTAACTTTGAGGGGTAAAAATTGCCAGTTTGTGTAAACTTTCATCCAGGGATGTTTTGTGAATATTTTTGGTTTCCCAAGGACTAAAGTTGACTTTTCATTCATTTAAAACATTTAGGGACTAATTTTGCCAATTTGTGTAACTCCAGGGACTGAAAACGACAATTGTTGTGAAATTGATCATTTTTCACTTGTTTTTCAATCTTTTGTACCTGAATCACATAAAAACACATTTCATTGATATTTATAACATTTTGTGAGTCAGTTGTGTGTTTTTGGTTGTTTTTGTGGGTTTAAATAGTATAAAATATATGTGTATTTAGACACATATCAGCCATTTTACCATCTCTGCTGGAACTCATCATTATGTGGCTGATGCCATTGCTGATTTCACTTCTCATCCAATATGTATGTGCCTATTTCCTATCTATGTTTGTCTCTTGCATATTCAACTTCTTTATTAGGTTTTTATTATATTTTATCACACCATCTTGCTTTTCGCAGCAACAGATACACAAACCTCAGATATCCCTGTTTTTATACATCAACAACAGCTGACGCAGCAATAGCTACCACATGCCCAATCTCGCAGTAGTCATAATAAACAGATCCTGCAAACATCTGTTGCATCAGTTGCCAATCAAATCAACATACAAACATCCAATGTTTCAATTACCTAGGGATCCGCTTTATTTGTAAACCAACGTACGAGGTTCAAATTGTATTTTTCATTCCTTATTTTTTATGCTAGCTGTTCTATGACAGCTGTCTATCTGTTGTTAATATTCTTTGACAACCCATATTTCTAAACATCTACTTCTGTCTGCGCAGCTAACTGTTTGCTTCCTTCTGCTACAAAAAAAGGGGGCCAGAATCGTCACTGCCATCTTCGTCATTCGCTCTGGGTGGAGCACGTGATATGCGGTGGCGTGTTGACAGACATTTCTCAAGCCCGTGGCCAACCACCTATGCTATCATTACCATATGCTTCTGCTTCTGCTACAAACCAGCACGCAAACCTTCATTCTATTCAAACAGCTCCCACGTCTGTTGCATCAATTGTCAACCCAATCAACCGAGAACCACCTGTTGCTCCACTTACGCACGAATCCACTTCAGTTGTAAACCACGGTGCGTCAAAATTCGTGCGCCTTCATAATTTATGATAACTCTATTTGTCGTCGTCCTTATATGCTGTGCTAATATACTATCTTTATATGCCGTATTCCTTTTAACACTGTTCTTCAAACACATGTTTCTATCTATATAACTGAATACTAACTTACTTTTGCTACAGATATATGGGTGCCACAACCCCCAATAACGCCTTATTCATGTCATCAGAGGAAATTGCGCAATGTCAAACGGCGTGTTAAAAGAGGTGTTCCCCAACAGTGTCGTGATTCGCCTATATTACCGTCAGCATAAGGTTCTACTTCTGTGGTAAATGAAGGTAAGCGCATTCATATATTCCTGACAGCTTTAATTTTCAAGCGTCCAGATTCCCTTTCCCCCATAATTCCTAACAAAGGTTATGTTCAACTGAATACAGCCACAGTAGTACCATACGATGATATAGGAGATTGTGACCAGCAATGTCAACATTGCGGAGCTACATTTTGGTATGTGTCACGGGGGTAACATTTTTATGGAACCTGAACCTGAACCTCCAGAGTGTGTAAGAGTATTGCTTCAGAACAAGCACTTTATGGAATACATTAGAGCGTACAATCAGATGTTTGGGATGACATCCTTAGGTGCAAATATTGATGACTCTATCAACAACGGTCGCGGTCCTTATGTCTTCAAGATTTCAGGCCAGGTTTATCATCGTATAGGATCGTTATGTCCTACTGGCAACGCACGGCCCAAATTCTTACAGCGTATCTCACTTGGCCTCAAAGAGAGAACATTGCGTATGGTGCAAAAACAGGTGTGTTCTTAGACTGCTATAAATTTATGAATGAGGTCCATTTGGATCATACTATTACATAAGCATGTTTGGACCAGACCAAGTTACTGAAGTAAGAGGGGTCTTTACATGACATTCTTAATTAGTAATCTATACATGTGATGTATAGATTACTAATTAGTTCTTATTGCACTGGGTGGTCAAGGCAAATCATTTGAAACTCCCTTCAAATAGGCTACTTTAGGGAGTTTCGGATGGCTTGCCTTATGCCAAACACCCCATTGCAGTTAAATCAGTCATCACTGTGTATGTGGGTGGACGGATTGTCGTGGTTTTGCTTAACGTGGGTAAATGGACGAGCAAAATGATTCCATAATAAAACTGAAACCCTTAAATTACATGACATTCTTTCAATCTAATATAGAGAAAATGTGTCATTTTTTTTTGCTTTTATATTTCCTAATGTTGATTGTATTTACATATGAATCCTATATCAAGATCTTGCGTCACCAGATTACTCAAACATTTGCCAGTGCAGTTGGCTCTTCAGTTTTTATACACTCATAACAAGTGAGTAACTTATTGTTTTTTACTGTGTCATACATGTCCAATATTTCATTTTAAAAAGATTTTCATATTCTTATGAATCTTTAAACGGGCCGGGTTTACTTATTCTTAAGACAATAAAGGAATCGATAGAGACGAGGGATAGTTGTTGCCACAGTGCAACAATATACGCAAATGCACACTACTAATGCCGAGGTGCTTGTCTTCTAAGCATTTCTGAAATGCTAACTTTACTTTTTTGAGTCGTGTATTTATACTACATATTTTTTTGCAGGGTTGTTCAACATGGTGCTTGCTATCATATCAGGATTTTTCTTCCTATTTTTCCAATTATACAAATACGCCCATGTCAACTATTTTCATGACCCGTGTTCAAATTTTCAATGACTTTGTAAAAGCGGCTGGACTTGGAGGAAAGGGTACCCTACCATTGGAAATTACACCAACAGTCGTGAAAACTGGACCATGGGACAGCAAAGACGGAGAGATCATGGAAGAAGATGAATTTTCTCTTGAAGAACTAATGGGCGATTCAAGTGCTGAAAAGGATGAACTGTGAGTTAGAGAATGAGAGGATTATGTTGAGAAAAGATTTTGAGTTAGCATAGTTTATGATTTAATTGTTTGTAATGGTGATTTACTGTCGTGTAAGTACTTAGAGGTAACTGAAGATCCTTTTGCATTGTGAACTTATCTTTATAGAATGATATTTGTACATACCAAACTTTATCATGATGTCTCAAAACTTAATAACACTAACACATTGTATTAATATAAATGAACGTAAAAAAAATTATACGATCAAAACTTTAAAAAATATATAACACAAAGTGCAGGAGGTAATTATAGAGCATTTTTCTTCCACATTATTCTTTGTTTTGGGTGAAAAATGTGTTTACTCATACTACACATGCTTCTCCAGTCAGGGAAACCCCAGGTCACAATATGACTACAAGCTTTTTGGGTTCAAATGTGTTTACTAAAAATACATATACACCTGCACACAAATATTCAAGTGGCTCAGGTATAATTGCACCCACAAACTCATGTTCACTTTTCTATGTAAATTTTCACTTTAAATACTCTTTAATATGCTGCTCATACATTTATGTTTTTATACTTACATGTTATGCGCCACGTTGTTTGTGGCATCTAAGTAAGAAAAGAGGTGGAGCACCGAACCAAAATACATATACACCTGCACACAAAAATTCAAGTGTTTAGGTATAATTGCACTTATAAACTGAGGCTCACTTTCTTATCTGAACGTTCACTTACATACTTTCTAATACGATGCTCATACATTTATGTTCTTATATTTGCGTACTATTTGCCGTGTTGTTTGCAGCACCCAGATAGAAAAAGAAGTGCACAACCGAACTCTACAAAAGTGGGTAAAACATTTGGTTTGGGCGAGTTTCGTGGGTAAGAGTGGTTTTTGATGGATTTTTTTAGAGTAGGCTCACTTTCTTATCTGAACGTTCTCTTACAAACTTTCTAATACGATGCTCATACATTTATGTTCATATACTTGCATACTATTTGCCGTGTTGTTTGTAGCACCCAGATAGAAAAAGAGGAGCACCACCGAACTCTACAAAAGCGGGTAAAACATTTGGTTTGGGCGAGTTTCGTGGGTAAGAGTGGTTTTTGATGGATTCTTTAAGGTCCCTTAAAATTGAGAAGAGCAATGAGAGAGATCCTCACCTCCTGCTCACCGACCATTACACGGTGATAATTATTTTGATGTGAAATTGTTTCATCTGCTTTTTTGCAATACATTTAGAATCTTAATGTATGTTATTAATGAGTCCATGGTGTCTAACTTATAATATATTCTATTATGTTGTCTAACTGAAGTTATAAATGTTGTAGTAACGGGTCAAAGTCAAGCGCTTCAATGAAATGTGCCGGTTGACAAGGTTCTGGAATGAAGGTGTCAATCAAACATCTTGGCCTACCTATGATTTAGCAAATGCAACATTCATGTAAATAAGTTTGTAAACACGAAGGTTGTCAAGCTTTATATTTTCTCTCATATTCGATAAACGTATATTTCTTTTCGTTCTTTATCTTGTTATTCGTATGTACAACCCTTTCTTTCAACATGTACACTTTCCTACCATTTTTTACCACCTTTTTTTCGCTATAGTAAAATATGCCAACAATAAGTATAATTCAGTATTTTACATTTTACAATAAGTATAATTCATCATGCTCAGGACAATCCCAACTATATATGTTAGAACTTTGATAATTAAATTCAATTTTTGTCTTCGAACCCTATTTTGAGACTCATTGCATTGAATATGCTCACCTAATTAAATGGGACGAGGTAATCATGAAGCGCTAACTTATTTCTTGTCTAATGTGCTCTGCTCTATAATCATTATTGAACATACCATTGCAGTTGCATAGTGGAAAATCCTTTGGGTCAAATTCTAAAAAGTTGGTTAAGAGGGTGTTTGCGATTACTTATTTAAGTGTTTTTCTTCTTGATTATCGGATGTAGAGTGTTTAGATAGAACTATAGTAAAAGACCTCATGGAGGAGTTTAGATGCAGCTAATTATCGTCAAGCTTATTTTGTACGGCAAACTTAAAGAACATCAAGCTCGCCTTCGTTAAAAATAATTTTCCGTTTACTAACACCATCAAAATTTTAAAAAAAAAACAACAAACAAATGATTTAAAAAATTGCCCAACCAATCGTCTTATAATATTCTATGACAATTTTTTAAAACATATTTACTTTAACAAAAAACAAAAAACAAATAATTATAAGTCATGCCCGCCTATTGGGCGGGCTTCGAATACTAGTATATATATATATATATATATATATATATATATATATTTAAAAATTTACCACTTACAACCTTATAAATACCAACCTCAAACACACTTCTAAACACACAATTTCATACACAATTCAAACAACTTCTCATAAATATTCATCATGTCAAAAAAATACTCACACATCAAAAAACCGACGATCCCGACTACCCCAAAATGCTCCGGATTTGAATTTCTCGCCGGATCCACCGTTTCAATTAACCGAGATAACACCACCACCAAATCAACGTATTCGGTTTCGTGCACCCGCTTTTGAATATCCAACACGACTACCACAACAAAAACCGTTTTACGTTAATCGTCCATATGTAAATCCGTATCGTCCTAATATGGATTTTAACCAATCACCAAGTGGTCATCGTATCGTCCTAACATGGATTTTCTCGTAGTCTTCCCAACCGAATCAAGCATTTTCACTGCTTCAGGTTGTTAGCCTTGATATGGATTTGAAGAATTATATGCAAGACTATCCGACTCAACAATACCCGACTCAAAACTATCCGAGTCAAGATGTTTCAGTGGGGCAAGGTTCAGGTCAGGGTTCGTGCCACGGTTCCATGCCTGTTGAAGACGATGACGATGGCGATGTCGAAGACAAAGGCAAAAAGGCGAAGGACAAAAGCAATAAGGCCGAACCAACCAAAAAGGCCGAACCATGGACAAAGTTGGAGGAGATCGTGCTTTGTAGAGGTTGGGTTCATGTGTCGGAAATTCCGAGAGAGCAAACGTGATAAGGATTTAAAAGGTACCATTTTGAGGGGTCATTTAAGCCCTTAATTGATCACTTTTGTATCCGTTACTACCTAATTTCGTTCCTTTTCACTTTTTAGGTCTTTTGAAGGCAAATTGCTGAAATGACACTTATTCGGACGAAAAGGCGCGAATATACGAAGAAAATGGCCAAAGTCAAGGATCGAGACACTCAGGCTGCTAAAACATAAGGGGACGGCGTCAGGTTCTAAGTGTGACGCCGTCAGGACATGTTTTGTGACGACTCAGTAGCCAAATTGCTTATTTTCAAGTGACGGCATCAAGTTTTAAAAGAGTAGGGCGTTGCAGCTCAGACAACCTAGATTTGATCCAGACGACGTCAGAGATTGAAGGAGACGGCGTCACAAGCATAAGGTGACGCCGTCACAATGTTAACGTGGCCAAGACGAAACCCTAATGACGGCGACCCGACGGCGTCACAACCTAAAAGGTGACGCCGTCGCATTTGTAACATTATATATAGAAACCGAATTTTTTAGTTTTCACTTTTCAGTAGGTAGTTTTGTGGAGTAAAAACCTAAACCGAACCAAGGCTGTCTTGTACAGTATTTTAGGGTTCCATACCCTATCTTACATCAAGATAAGTGTTTTACTTCATTAATTCGATTACGTCTTCAATTATTTGTGTGTATGCTTGCATGTTTCTCATGTCCGGCTAATTTACTTGTGTGTTTGCTTAGGGAATATGAAACTTAGTTATTGAATATTGATTGGTTGTTTCTTATCTTAATTGTTAATGATCTAGTATTGCGATAGGTCATTCATTGTGTAGTTAATGCTTGATTAATTTTTGTGAACCTTAGCTTATAGTTACCTAGAGTCATTGTAGGCTAAAATATCCGAAGAGTACCTTAGTGTTTAGTTTATAAATCCTAGAGATTTTGTAGGCAATAACCTTTGGTAGTTTCAAAGAGTTAGGGATAAACGCATACCCTACGACCTTATACACACAACGCGATTAAGAATAAGGACGTGACAATTCAACCATCAATAGGAGATAATTAAGGAGTAATAAAACCTAAGTAAACACATCTTTAAATCATCATACGAGCATACAATAATTAGACATAGACTACCCACTAGTTTAGATTAGATAATTAGATAAGTAGAGTAATCGGTAGAAATACCAACCCCCAAATCCAAACCCCAAGATTCGTACCTTTCCATTTCCTAAAAAAACATAAAAAGCTAAAACAAATAATCTTTCTCAACCCCAACCTTAGCGTAGTAATTCTCAACTAGCATTCCTATTCCCCTAGACAACGATATCAATGCCCGTGGCTTACCCCTAATACTACACTACAACAATTAGGTTCACTGCCTAAGGTGTTGAAAAACTTGCTCGACGAAAAGGAAGTTCCTTTGACCCCGAACGCGCTTCGTAAGCGTCATCAAGTTTTTGGCGCCGCTGCCGGGGAATAGAATAGCTAGTTAGATTTCTATCTCGTTTAGGTTTCCTTACTTGATTCCTATCAAGTAAGCTTTTTTCTCATTTTTAGATTCCTTGTAGTCTATCCCCCTTCTTTGTGTTTGTGTTCGTAAAACCCTTTTCATTTGTCGCTATGGCAAGTGAAGTTGCATTTGAATCATTAACAAATGAGGAACAATTAAATTTCGCAGATTGGATTGCTTTTTATTGTTCTAATGAATTTGTGAGTGATCTTAGAGATATCCAAACGGAGACGGGTGTAAGGTTGGATGGATTTGATAAATTTTGTGTTTGTGTGGCTTATATTCAACGATCATTGTTAGAATCAACTCCTTTTAGTGAGACCCTTTGGAAATTTTTTGAAAAAAGCCTCCTAAGCATAAACCATCAGTTGTCACAACTTGAGGAAATGGATAAGGAGGATTTATCCAACCTTAGGCATCATGATCAAAAAGACCTAGTTTTTAAGAACATGGAACCTAAACCCGAACAAGATTGTGAGATGGTTATAGTTGAACTGCCTAGTTGCATGCGTGGGATAAATTTCACCAAAACATACGACACGCGTGAGGAATCCTTTAGGCAAATAGAACATAGTGATCAAATTTTTGAGAATGATTCTTATGAATCGGACCAAGAATTTGAAATGGCTAAAGAAGGATTTGAGATACTTAGGAGTGTATTTGGGTTAGATCATACTAAAACACATGATGAACTTTTAGGAGATCTAGATATAATAGAGAATGAGGTGGAAACTCCAAGCCCACAAGCCCTACCATCACTTGAGGAACACACATCGCCTATAACTTACCCGGAAGAAGTAGAAGATACTATAGGAACCCCGATTGATACAGAACCTTTGGACCAAACACCACTAGAGAATGTAGGTTTAGATGCTTGTTGTCATGACCTCTCTCTTAGTCCTAGGGAAGTTCCTAATTTTGATGAACCGGAGCCTCGACCAAAAACCTTACCCAATTTTCCGTCTTTAGATGTGAATATTGGAATTGAATTAGGCCCCAATCCACCCATCAAATTAAATAATCCGGGTAGTTGCTTGATAAAGGTGGTAGACTCTAGGCCATGTAGAGTGGAAGCTAATATAGGAGTAACCTATGACCTTACACACTTGTATCACCCATTCATGGTTGATAACAAGAAACATTATGGGTTTAAACCGGGTTTATTAGGTCAAGATGGATCCTTAACTAATAATCTTTTGAAGTTGATAAAAGATGATCCATTTTTAGGAGAGAGATTTGATTCACCCTCTACACCAATAGAATTAGGTAAGGTTATAATGAATGGAGCACACTCCTTTGAGCATATAAATCACCCATCACCCTCTCCTCACGTAGCAAATTTCCACCCTAAGGGTGTGTATCGCTACTATAACCCGCATTTAAGCTTAAGTGTAGGAAAAACTTCCCCTTTATCCGTTAAATAATGGTAGAGTCAAGCTCGTGACTCGAACAAAAACAAGCGCTTCTTGGGAGGCAAACCATGTGTATTTGTTTTTCATTTTTATTTGTGTGTCATATATCTTTTCATTATTGTATGTTCTCATGTTTGAATTTGTGAAAAATCTTTATTTTGTCTTTAACCTCATCTTAATTACATATAAAGGTATTTTACATAAGGGATAAGTGTAGGGAAGATTACACATGTTTTTAAAAGAACGTGAACATGAGAATTATGATTATTGAAAAGATGTGTGAGTCAAATGCTTGTATCGAGTCATAATGGATGTTTTGCATGAATTTTTCCAGATTCTAAAGATATAAATTTTCCAGAATTTTTTCAGAAAATCGCAGAGCAGTTTCTGTCATGATAACCTGACGGCGTCAGCAGGAGCAGAAACAGCTTATCTACTTTTTCTCGTTTTCTGTGCTACTTATAATTTTTTGGAATTTTTCAGGTCTTAATTTTCAAAGAAAAATCTGTAAACATCCATTCCATAAGCATTATATCCTAGTTTAGTAGAGTCTTTTATATATATTGTTACAGCCGATTTTACGTGAAGGTTTTGTTTGTTTTCTTCAAGTGTGCAGATTTAATTTATCAAGAAGATGATACAAAAGATTGGAAGGAGCTTTTCACGCATAATATTCTTCTTGAAGAAAGATTTAACCACTACTTCACACATGGATCCTACCGAGCTAATCAGGGGAGTATTAGTTTCTTTCGTTTTTAATTACCTTCTATTATCATAACTTTGATACTTTCGGGGAACATTGGGGACAATGTTCAGTTTAAGTGCAGGGAGGGAAATAAAACGGGAACTTTGAAACTATGCTTATCCTTGATTATTTGCTTTGTCCAATTGCATTTGTGTAATAAACCATGAGAAAATGTCGGTTAGGGTAATTTTGGCACCAAATTTTTAATTTTTCATGACATATAGGAGTGGGCCATTAGTCTTAACAAAAGCGTCTCATAGATAGGAAGTTACATGACTAGCACAAAAACCCTTTACCACCTAAATTCCACCCAAAATGTGAGGATCGCCCTTAGATTAGTAGGAATTAAAGCATTCATCTTTAATGCTTAGAGTGTGAACCGGTAGTATAATAGATTCTAGAACTTGTTTTGTGATGCATCCCGAGATCGCTAGTAAGACTACACTTGTGTAGTTAGGAATAACTAAATGATAAGAGGCATTAGGATAACCCTTGTTTGATACATGTAATATAATTACTTCTTCCACCTCGGTTGAGTAATTCCCCCACACCCTTGCGTTGTACTCACTTTTAGTACACGATACCCCTAGTTAACCCCTCTGAGCCTATCCTTTTCGCGGTTCTCGTGATGTTTCGGTATTCCGGAATATCAATGAAGAGCATTGTTTACACCCCACCCCCAAATGTACACCCAAATCGCCTTAGCCTACCTTGTATGCACTCACTTTTAGTGCATTATTGTTATCACACTAAACCCTTAGTTCAATTATCTAGTTGCTTGCATAAGTTGCTAAGTCGAGTCATATCCTTTGTACACAGTTTTGGGACGATTGGGACTCATGGGAAAAGTTAAAGTTTATGAAATGACGGGAAGGAACGTTAAATTCAAATTCCCTTTATTTGCATAATAATGTACTCCAAGTGTTTTGATCTTTTCAATTTGGGTCAAATTAGTGTTAGAGTAATAAAAACTCAAGTGTAGGGATGTGCCTATAAATCCCTATTATTTTGATGTTATCGTAGAGGATGGTAGAGTAAAAGTGTATAAAAAAATCGAAAAAAAAATAGAAAAAGAGAAAAAGAAAAAAAATAGAGTGTGAAAAAAAAATACGGGCTATCATCCTACATCTATCTTTAAATTTATGTGTGTTTATTTTAGTTATCTAGAGTTTAGAGTGTCGAGTCTTGGCTTAGCAACGCCATTCTTCTCATGCTTGTAACATAAAGATTTTTGACTTGCCACCACTAAATCGCCTATCCCACCAAACCCTTTTGTTTCCCTACCGTAAGCCTAACGTTACAACCCTTTAAAAGACCTCTTGGATAGTCTTTCCTAGGTGCTTACACCAAAGCGATGGAGGTTTGATCTAATCTCAAGCCTATGGTAATCTATGTACTAGGACCGGTTAATGAGTGTTTATCTTCCATTTCCACTTTGATATATTTCATATACACCCGAGAGATGTGAGTATCCAAACACCCCTTTTGAGGTGCTAGTATATAATTTCCGTGCTTGTTATGACTTTTGCGGGGCTTATATGTGTTGTGGATTGTTTTAAACCAATGCTTCATGACCCCTAACTTATAAATTAATTGGCTAAAAGCACATTTGCTTGAGGACAAGCAAATACCAAGTGTAGGGATATTTGATAAGGATTTAAAAGGTACCATTTTGAGGGGTCATTTAAGCCCTTAATTGATCACTTTTGTATCCGTTACTACCTAATTTCGTTCCTTTTCACTTTTTAGGTCTCTTGAAGGCAAATTGCTGGAATGACACTTATTCGGACGAAAAGGCGTGAATATACAAAGAAAATGGCCAAAGTCAAGAATCGAGACACTCAGGCTGCTAAAACATAAGGGGACGGCGTCAGGTTCTAAGTGTGACGCCGTCAGGACATGTTTTGTGACAACTCAGTAGCCAAATTGCTTATTTTCAAGTGACGGCATCAGGTTTTAAAAGAGTAGGGCGTTGCAGCTCAGACAGCCTAGATTTGACCCAGACGACGTCAGAGATTGAAGGCGACGGCATCACAAGCATAAGGTGACGCCGTCACAATGTTAACGTGGCCAAGAAGAAACCCTAATGACGGCGACCCGACGGCGTCACAACCTAAAAGGTGATGCCGTCGCATTTGTAACATTATATATAGAAACCGGATTTTTTAGTTTTCAGTAGGTAGTTTTGTGGAGTAAAAACCTAAACCGAACCAAGGCTGTCTTGTACAATATTTTAGGGTTCCATACCCTATCTTACATCAAGATAAGTGTTTTACTTCATTAATTCGATTATGTCTTCAATTATTTGTGTGTATGCTTGCATGTTTCCCATTGATTGGTGCAAAACCGTCAAGTTTTCTCACGCAGGCTAGCCACTTGTGAATGACCAGCCGTAAGGAACTTAAAACAGCTCAAACACCAATTGCAATTTAGATCAGGAGAATACAGTGGATTCCCGGGTCGTTAAGTCCCACGGAGGATGACTGGTGTTTAACACAATCAGATTGTCGAATAACCACTAAGGATAGTGATCAGTAAGGTTTTTGATGAATAATTACCTAAAGAAAAGATTTATAAATTAAAGCGACTTAAATGCAAATTAAATAAAATTAAAAGCTAAATTATATTAAATAAACGCTATCACTATTTTTACAATGATGTTTTTGTGATTTTATAAAACAAAATATCTTAAATAAACTATTTTAACTAAAACGTAAACTCAAATTATCTAAAAACTAGATTTAAAATGAAAACGTACGTTAAGTCTAAAAATTACGCGAGTGCGCAAGCAAAAACGTAAAATTTATGAAATAAAAGTCCTATAAGTGTAAAAGCAATTTTATTACGTACTATATGACAAAAGAAAATTTTAGAAAAAATATTTATACTTTTTTGACTTTTATATTTTTTATTATGAATTAATTACTAAAAAACACTAATTAAATGTTTAAAAATACTAAAACAAATGAGAAAAATCTGAAACTTTTTGTAAAAATACTTTATAACAATACCAATTTATGAAAATTAGAAAAATGGAAAAAGCTAAACTGAATAAGCTCGAAATAAGCTAAACTAAACGTTTAAGCTAAACTGGAAAAACGTATATAAGTAATAGATTGTGCAAGATTATAACGAGACAAGTCCCAAGGGCGCAATGGTTCCAGGTACACTTCTTATCACTCTCACAAGGTGGGAGGTCTCAGGTTCGAGCCTGCCTCCCCACCTTTTTGGTTTTTATTTTTTTTTTTCTATTTTCTTTTTACAAACTTATTAAACACAAGATAATAAGCACTTTTTATAATTACAACTTTTTACAAAAATGACTTATAAGCACTTATTCAGCCAAGGATTTCATCACAGTTTACACTTAAATGAAAATAAGCACAAGGACTTAAGCTAAAATGATTATAAAGCTATGAAATAAGCTAGAAATAAACTGAAATAAGCTAAGTAACTAAAAATAAGCTAATATGAACTCTGAATAAGCACAATTACTAGGAAATAAGCACTGAACAATTCAAAATAAGCACTTAATTAGAACTGTTACTCAGTACACTAATAGTTTTCTAGGAAACTTTAAGCTAAATTTTAAGCACTTGATTAAGCTAAGAAATGAAAATGAAAACTTGGACCAACAAGTAGACCAGTTAAACTCTCTAAAAAGCTATTTTACAAGGATTGGCTTATACTAATGAGCTTTTGAGAAGCTTTTGAAAAACTCTACAAACACTGAATTATTGATGTTCTAAGTAAAAATGGACAAAAATAAAAGCAATGAGCAGGCTTATCTAATAAGCTATAAATTGAAAAATGAAAGCTAGAACTCTTAGATGGCTAGGTGAGCTACTTAAAAAAGCTAAATATATAAGCTAACACTTATTAATAAGCTCTGTGAGGGCTTTTGAATCTAGATAGCTAACTGGTGCACATAACACTTTTGACTTTTTAAGACAATGAAGCAGTTTGACTTTTATGAACTTTAAATTGATTCTAATGACTGAATTTGTTATATGAATCTATATTAAGGTGAGATTAAGCTAGAGTACTAAGTTTTAAGCTAATGTGATGGGATTTGCATTCCAAACTCTTAACAGTGAACTAACAAGGATGAAATTAAGATGAATTTGACTTTTTTACAAGTGACCACTGGTTTTTATGACTTAACTGTGCTATTAAGTGCTAAAGAGACATGAAACAATATCAAACAATAACACAGATGACCTCTAGCTCAACTAACACCATAAATCCAAACACCACTTTATTGAACTGATTTGAATATTTCCAAAGGATTTCAAAGATTAAATTCATAAAACTGATTGCAGTCCTTATATTATCATTACATAAGACTAAAGAAACATTAACTAACAACAATAACAACATAAAACTAACAAATTACACTTATACTAATTTAACTGTCTAAAATGAGATTTTTGATAAATACAAATTTAAAAGAACAAACTATCTATTTTATTGATTAATTGTAATTAACTATGACTAATAAACATAAATAAACAGAAATTTGAGCTAATGAACAACCAACACAGTAAAATGCCAAAATGTCTTAAAAGGCTTACACATTGGATCCAAGCACAAACTGAGAACTAAGAACTTGTAAACACCTCCTAAAGCTTACCAATAAGCTCTATACCAAGGCCATCCACTATATACCCTGCTCCAGCTTAAGCTTCACTTCCATGGAACCTTTTTTATTTTTATCTAATTTTTTTGTATTTTTGGTGATTCTTACTTTTTGTTACTAAACTGACTTTTAAAGTTTCTAAAAGCTTGGATAAGCTTTATAGGAGCTTACATGTGCTTATTAGTCCATAATTACAGCTACTTAACAACATTCAAACATTCTTGAGATTTTTTTGAATTAGGAAAATTTGCATAACATGAAAACTGAACAGAAAATTGAAATTGATTACTTCAAAAGATTCAAAATACACTAAGATTGCTTAAAAAGGTAATTGGAAACTTTAAATTACAATGGAAATTAAAAGTTAAGTAAAACGACATACAAGAATTTTAAAAAACTAAGTACCCTGTGCTTCTCTGTCTTCCTCCTCTTTTATACTTCACAATGGCTTACACGTGTCTTCAGAGCCAATCCCACCTCTCAATTTGACCAATGGTTGAGTTTTGAGTGATTTAGCCGTTTTTGTCATTTTGGCGGGAAGCAATAGATTTGACTGTTGCCTGTGATATAGCTAGTAGGGGGTGGCATTTATTGTAGTGGGTTGAGTGATGATGAGGGGTGGAGGTTTAGTGGAGAAAAGGTGATGGGAAGGCTTGTGTGTTGCAGGCAACAGCTGGGGAAGACAAGCAGGTGGTGGCGGCAAGTGGAGATTTGACTTTGGTTTGACCAAGGTTCAAAATGAAAGGGTCAAGGGCTAAGGCAGGGGGTCCAAAATGGTGAAATGGCAGGGTCAATTTGGTTTTGACAAGGCTATCTTAGGTTTAAATGACAAGGACTATTCTTGTAAATCTGATTTTTTTGAAGGACTAATCCCGCCATTTTCCAAACTTGACACAAGGACTAAAATTGACAATCTTCAATAGTAAAAGGACTAGATTTGACAATTTCAATTTCTCAAAGGACCATTTTTGCCAAATTACAAAGTTCAGGGACTTAAGTTGTAATTTTGTAATTTTAAATCTCAAGGACCAATTTTGACAACTTAGGAATCCCTAGGGACTTAAAATGATATTTTTCTTTATTTAGATTTACCAGGGACTGTTTTGACAACTTTTGAAACTTGGGGGACTAAAACTGCCAATTATGCAAACTTGATACGTTTTTCACCAGATTTTGATATTTTTGCATTTAAAACACATAAAACACTTATTTGTGATAGTTTTATCATTTTGATGCATTTCTGAGTGTTTTCAGATGTTTTTGCAGTCTAATTTGTACAAAAATGATGAGTATTTATACACTCATCAATCCCCCACACTAAGATATTGCTAGTCCCTAGCAATGTTTTGAGAAAAATTAATGGATTTCAATCTCTTTACCAAAAGCCATTACTTCTGGAGTAGCCAAATGTTTCAGTTCAAGTAAGAACCTTGGTACACCGATAACCAAATGATTTTGAGCAAATCACCAGCTTCCAACGGATTTGATTTGTCTTTACCAGAAGCCGTTTGCTTCTGGACTAGCCAACTCTTAGATAAATTATTAATATTATCTTTGGTGAGCTGGTTACCAATTATGGTTTTCCAACTGCCTTTACCACAAGCCATAAACTTGCGGGCTAGCCAACTCTTTACTTTGTAGGATATGGTGAGCTGAATACCATACAATTTTGGGCAAATTGCAAGCCGTCAACGGATTTGAGATATCTTTACCAAGAGCCGTTTGCTCCTGGATTAGCCAATCCTTTTGTTTATTAGACAAGGCGGACTGATAACCATAAGATGAGTAAGTGTAAAACACTTACTCCAAAAAAAATTTTGGCCAAAAATGGGGGAATTGGGCGGTATAATTACATGATAAAATTCGTGAGAATTCCCCCCCCCCCCCACACTTAGAAATGAATATTGCCCTCAATATTCAAAGTACCGGCGGTTATGCCGAAACATAGAACGTAAAAGGGAAATACTAAGGCCATTATTTAGCAAGGATTTTTTTTTTTTTTTTTTTTTTTTTTGAAACTCTTATATATACACAACATGTGGGGCAACTCCCCCACACTAGGGTGGTAGAAAGTAGAAAGAAGAGGCTAAACTGTCAAGTTTTGTCACACAAGCTAGCCACTTGTGAATGGCTAACCGTAACAAACTTCAGACAGCTCAGAAATATGGGTGAAAACCCATATGGCATGCTATTGTTTTTGATTCCCGAGTCGCTAGCTTGACTCGATCCCCGCATTCATTGGTTCATGGGGAAAGTTTGTAGATCTGGGACAATCACAGGAGGAATGTCCTCTCCAAAATAATGCTTCAATCGATGACCATTCACTTTAAAGTTTGGACCATCGGGCTGAGATAACTCAATGGTGCCATAAGGATAAACCTTAGTGATAGTAAATGGACCAGACCAACGGGACTTAAGCTTTCCCGAGAAAATCTTCAATCTTGAATTGAAAAGAAGGACTCGGTCACCGACGTTGAAAACGCGGTTCTTGATTTTTGAGTCATGAATCTTCTTTGTCTTTTCTTTATAGATCAAAGAGTTCTCGTATGCTTGATCACGGAGTTCATTTAATTCATTCATTTGAACTTTCCGGTGATCACCAGCTGTCTGAATATCGAAGTTGGCATGTTTCAAGGCCCAGTATGCCTTGTGCTCTAGCTCAATCGGAAGATGACATGCCTTTCCGTACACTAGCTTGTATGGAGTACACCCAATGGGTGTTTTATAAGCTGTACGGAAGGCCCAGAGTGCGTCATCTAGCTTATCCGACCAAGAGGCACGGTTTTCGCCAACCGTCCTCTCCAGAATTCTTTTAATCCCCCGGTTGGAAACTTCCACTTGCCCACTAGTTTGGGGGTGGTACGCAGTAGAGAGACGGTGAGTTACACCATACTTCTGCATGACTCTTTCAAACTGGTCATTGCAGAAATGCGTACCACGATCACTGATTATAGCTCGTGGAGTTCCAAACCTAGCAAAGAGAGATTTTAAGAATTTCACAACAACTCGGGCATCATTGGTATGCAAAGCCTTAGCTTCAACCCATTTTGACAAGTAGTCAACGGCCACGAGTATGTACTTATTACCGCGAGAAGAAGGAAATGGCCCCATAAAGTCAATGCCCCAGATGTCAAAGATCTCACACACTTGAATGGCGTTTTGCGGCATTTCATTTCTTTGTGAGATATTCCCGTGACGTTGACAAGCGTCACAGGCTTTGACAAATTCGTGGGCATCCTTGTAAATTGTGGGCCAATAAAACCCGGAATCAAACACCTTCTTGGCGGTGTAGTTTGGACTATGATGGCCCCCGGTGGGTCCAGCATGGCAAGCTTTGAGAATGTCAAGAGCTTCTTGTCCATACACACATCGCCTGATGACTTGATCCGCGCAGATTTTGAACAAGTAGGGGTCGTCCCAGAAGTAATGTTTAACATCTTTGAAGAATTTGTTCTTCTGTTGGGACGACATCCCTTTCACTATGAAGTTACCCGCATGGTAATTTGCGAAGTCAGCAAACCATGGGGTAGTAGAGTCTCCACGAAAAGAAACCGCATTGAGTGTTTCGAGAGGAAATGTTTCATTTATTTCCTTTTTCTCGAACACATCTTGGTGAGGGTTCTCTAATCGGGACAGATGATCAGCAGCCAGGTTCTCAGCTCCTTTTTTATCACGTATAATGATATCAAATTCCTGGAGGAGGAGAACCCAACGGAGCAATCTCGGCTTTGCATCTTGTTTTGCAAAGAGATATTTGAGAGCCGAGTGATCCGTATACACCACGCATTTGGTCAAGATGAGGTAGGGCCGAAACTTTTCAAACGCATACACCACAGCTAATAGTTCTTTTTCTGTAGTGGTGTAATGGGTTTGAGCTTCAGTCATAGTCTTACTTGCGTAGTGGATAGGCTGAAAATGCTTGGTTTTTCGTTGCCCCAAGACTGCACCGATAGCAAAATCACTTGCATCGCACATGAGCTCAAAGGGTAAATCCCAGTCGGGGGCAACTAGAATGGGTGCTTCCGTAAGCTTTTTCTTTAGTGTTTCAAAAGCTTCGATGCACTCAGGAGAGAAGATAAAAGGAGCTTCTTTTTCAAGAAGATGGGTCATAGGCCGAGCGATTTTAGAAAAATCCTGTATGAATCTACGATAAAACCCGGCATGACCAAAAAAACTCCTAATACCTTTGATGGTAGTAGGATGAGGCAGTTTAGCAATAACATCAACTTTTGCTCTATCTACCTCAATCCCGTTTTTTGAAATTTTATGGCCAAGGACTATGCCTTGTTTGACCATAAAGTGGCTCTTCTCCCAATTTAGACAGAGATTGGTGTCTTCACACCTTTTTAGCATTTTGTCTAAATGGGAGAGACATGTCTGAAATGAATCCCCAATGACTGAGAAGTCATCCATAAACACCTCCATTGTTTCCCCGATCATGTCGTGGAATATGGCCATCATACATCGTTGGAACGTGCCAGGAGCATTACATAAGCCAAAAGGCATATGTTTGTAGGCAAAAGTTCCGTATGGGCAGGTGAATGTGGTCTTCTCTTGATCCTGTGGATCAATGGGAATCTGAAAGTAACCCGAGAAACCATCAAGGAAACAATAGTATTCGTTTCCTGCTAATCTCTCAAGCATCTGGTCCATGAAGGGTAGAGGAAAATGGTCTTTACGGGTGGCGTCATTCAACTTACGATAGTCAATACACACACGCCATCCCGTAACCAATCGAGTTGGAATTAACTCGTTTTCTTCATTCGTGACAACAGTTATGCCACCCTTTTTTGGAACACAGTGAATTGGGCTAACCCAAGGACTATCTGAGATTGGGTAAATCAATCCTGCATCAAGAAGTTTGATAACCTCCTGTTTGATAACATCATGGAGTTTTGGATTCACCCTTCTCTGATGTTGAACTGCTGGTTTGAAGTCATCCTCCATCAAGATTTTGTGAGTACAAAATTCAGGGTTGATACCCTTAATGTCGGAGAGTTTCCAAGCAATTGCTTGCTTGTGTGACTTCAAGACCTTTATGAGAGCAGTCTTTTCATCTTTACTCAAATCTCGAGCAATAATGACAGGCAATTTATCATCACCTTCAAGAAATGCATACTCAAGATGAGGTGGTAAGTCCTTAAGTTCGACTTCAGGAAATTCTTCAGTTTTCTCAACTGACTTGACTTCCTTGTTATGAAGGTTGACGGGAGGGAGTGGAGGAGAAGTGTCCTGATTTAACAACTTCTCAAGAATAAGAATATCTCCCTCCGAATTAATCTCATGGTGATTAATCTTTTCTGGAATTGCATCACTAGAGTGAGGGGTTGATGAATGATCATCTTTAAGCAATTTCTCAATGAGAAGTATGTCCCCCTCGATGTCAATTAGAGCGTGATCAATTTCCCATGGAACAGAATCACTAGCCAAGTATGCTTCAATCTCTTCCAAGATGAAGTCGCTTCCCTCAAATGGAGTGAGAGAAGGAGTAGAATTGGCTATGATAGGTTGAGAAGATGTGGTGGGATCCCCACTCACAGAATTATGAGAATAACCAAGAACTTCTTGAGAGTACTCTTCAGAAGCAACATCAATGATATCTATTCGGTTAACCGACTCAGAATCATAGTTTGCGGAGTACCTCGAGGTTTGATCAAGGTTAAAGGTGACAGCTTCATTACCAACACGTAATGTGATTTCTTGCTCAAATACATCAATGAGAGCACGACCCGTTCTCAGGAATCCTCTTCCAACAATGAGAGGAACCCGTGGATCAGCATCGAAATCAACAACTACAAAGTCAGCTGGAAAATGGAACTTTCCTACTTTCACAAATATGTCCTCGGCAATTCCAAGAGGACGAGATATTGTACGATCTGCAAGCTCGAGAGTCATGCATGTAGGAGTAAGATCCGGAAGAGAAAGTTTCTTCCATACTGAATGAGGCATCAGGTTTATGCTTGCACCAAGATCGGCTAAGGCAAAGCATTCAACCATTCCTGGAAATACACAAGGTAAGAGGAACTTTCCAGGATCTCCAAGCTTCTCGGGGAAGCTTCTTCAAGATAACTGCAGAGCAGTTCTCGTTCAGAGGAGTCTTAGCCATTTCAAACAGCTTTTCCTTGTTGCTTAACATGTGTTTGAGAGTTGATGCAAACTTGGGCATCAACATGATAGCATCCGCGAAGCTTATGTCAAAATGAAGTTCTTGGAAAATTTGAAAGAATTTTTCCATTTGATGACCGGCTTTTTCGCGGAGCTTTTGCTCATGTAAACGTGATGGGTAAGGAATAGAAGATTTGGATTTGGTATTTTCAATGGGAGCTACAGGAGGTTCAAAAACAACTCCTGGATTGGATTTTGGTTTCTGGACAACCTGAGGATGGACATTGTTGGTACTTCCGTTATTAGTAGGAAGTTCCTTGTCCTTTGTCGCCTCAGGTTCACTTTCCACTACCTTTGGGAGAGAAGAAGAAGAGGTAGTAGGAATAGCGGGTCCATCATATGAAGTACCACTTCTGGTTGTGATCACCTTTGCATCGCCCCTCGGATTAGCGATCGTGTTGCTAGGTAAAGTACCTGAGCCCGAGGGTCGATCATTTAAAGACTTTTTTAATTCAGCGATCTGACTGACCAACAACCTGTTTGTCTCCTCTTGAGTCTTCATGAATTGCTTTAAAAGCTCATCAGATGTTGACACAGGAGGAGGTGGAGGGATAATTTGAGGCCGTATGTTCTGGTTATAGCCAGAATTCCCTTGATTAGGGTTCATATTCCCCTGAAATTGATTCCCTCGATTGTAAGTGTTTTGATTAAGATTTCCTTGATGTTGGAAACCTTGATTGGGTCCGGAATAGAAATTACCTTGGTTTTGATAACCTTGGTTCATTCTTGGTTGGTTCTGATTCCGGTTAGGATTCTGGTTGAAACCGGGTGGTGCCTGATAAGTGTTAGCTCGGTAGTTTGGTTCATTATGAGGACGGTATTGATTACCTCCTTGATTTGAAGTACCGGCTATAGCATTAGCTTCAAATGGACTACCATCGGTGGCAGTACAGTTGTAGTATGCATGAGGACCACCACAAGTAACACAAACTTCAACTTTCTTCACTTCACCATATGATGGTGCTTGTGTGAAAGTGACTTTCTTTTGGTTAGCAAGAACCAAAGCCTGAACAATATCCGTGAGTTTGTCAATCTTAGCATCGGTGCTAGATGTACTCACGGGAGATGAAGTAGAAGGTCCAGCATTAGACTCAGTATGATATGTCTTTGTGCGGAAAGGACGGACCTGGGACTTGTTTTCAATGATTTGCAAGGCTTCTTTTGTGGTCTTGCTCAAGAAATTACCTCCCGCGGAGGCATTTAGAGAGTCTTGATTGGCCTGGTTCAGACCATTGTAGAAAGTATCCATTTGCATTAACTCGGTAAAACCATGATGCGGACACTTGCGGAGCAAGTCTTTGTAACGATCCCATGCCTCCCCGAATGATTCATCAAATCTTTGAGAGAATTTCATTATCTCATTCTTAAGACTTGTGGTTCGGGATGGAGGATAGAACTCGTTAACGAACTTGGTGACTAGATCTTCCCATGTCTCAATGGAACGAGGGGGTTGTTTCTCAAGCCAATTCCGGGCTTGTCCCTCTAGAGAAAATGGGAACAGAAGAAGCTTGATAGCTTCATGTGGGACATTCTTGTACTTGATGGTAGATGCAATCTTGTTAACCCATCGAATGTGTGCATGAGGATCATCCCGCTCAAAACCATAGAATTGGCTTTGGGTTACCAGATTAAGCAACCCGGTTTTGAGCTCGAAAGTGTCAGCCACGATGGCTGGGACAACAATAGCATCTCCGTAACCCTCGATGGGTGCTTGGAGAAGTTCATTCATCGGCTTATCTTCTGCCATTACGGCAGGTGGTGGTGGTGGTAAACGTTCCTCAGTCACGGCTGAAGGAGTAGAACGTCCTCTACGTCTACGAGGAATCTTTCCAAGTTCTGAAAGTGGACTTGTAGAACTGGAAGAACGAGTGCGCATGCACTAAGTATAAAAATCAGTTTTCAAAACAAATGCGAGGCAAAACGACAAGTGAACTTAACCAATAATCACAAATGAAATGGCTTCTTTGAAAAAGGTACACCAAATCACAAGGACACAAAGACAAGTTTTAAATCTGATGTTCGGGAACTTATTATGGTCACACCCCCAGTTAGTAGGTGTACTGCCTTGATTTGCGGTGGTTGATTTTTATGTATCTTAAGTATCACTGAAAAGACGTAGGTATAGATTTGTGCTGATGGGTTTAAAAACTTTTGGACAATATTTTTGGTATCGTCTCGTTTAACCAAATCGTATTTCTTTAAGAATCACCTTAAAAGAAACACAAGCTAGAAAACGTTACGATTGTTTTGTTGTTTTATATTTTGTTTGGTGTTTTTAACACTTTAGGAAAAGTGTTAATGAACTTTTTGATTTTGTTATAACTTTACAGAAAACTTTTTACAAACTGTGGTGTATGTGCAAGTACGGGTCTGAAAATGCTTAGAACACGCTTACAGCCTCCCCGGCAGCGGCGCCAAAATTTGATTGGTGCAAAACCGTCAAGTTTTCTCACGCAGGCTAGCCACTTGTGAATGACCAGCCGTAAGGAACTTAAAACAGCTCAAACACCAATTGCAATTTAGATCAGGAGAATACAGTGGATTCCCGGGTCGTTAAGTCCCACGGAGGATGACTGGTGTTTAACACAATCAGATTGTCGAATAACCACTAAGGATAGTGATCAGTAAGGTTTTTGATGAATAATTACCTAAAGAAAAGATTTGTAAATTAAAGCGACTTAAATGCAAATTAAATAAAAATAAAAGCTAAATTATATTAAATAAACGCTATCACTATTTTTACAATGATGTTTTTGTGATTTTATAAAACAAAATATCTTAAATAAACTATTTTAACTAAAACGTAAACTCAAATTATCTAAAAACTAGATTTAAAATGAAAACGTACGTTAAGTCTAAAAATTACGCGAGTGCGCAAGCAAAAACGTAAAATTTATGAAATAAAAGTCCTATAAGTGTAAAAGCAATTTTATTACGTACTATATGACAAAAGAAAATTTTAGAAAAAAGATTTATACTTTTTTGACTTTTATATTTTTTATTATGAATTAATTACTAAAAAACACTAATTAAATGTTTAAAAATACTAAAACAAATGAGAAAAATCTGAAACTTTTTGTAAAAATACTTTATAACAATACCAATTTATGAAAATTAGAAAAATGGAAAAAGCTAAACTGAATAAGCTCGAAATAAGCTAAACTGGAAAAACGTATATAAGTAATAGATTGTGCAAGATTATAACGAGACAAGTCCCAAGGGCGCAATGGTTCCAGGTACACTTCTTATCACTCTCACAAGGTGGGAGGTCTCAGGTTCGAGCCTGCCTCCCCACCTTTTTGGTTTTTATTTTTTTTTTTTCTATTTTCTTTTTACAAACTTATTAAACACAAGATAATAAGCACTTTTTATAATTACAACTTTTTACAAAAATGACTTATAAGCACTTATTCAGCCAAGGATTTCATCACAGTTTACACTTAAATGAAAATAAGCACAAGGACTTAAGCTAAAATGATTATAAAGCTATGAAATAAGCTAGAAATAAACTGAAATAAGCTAAGTAACTAAAAATAAGCTAATATGAACTCTGAATAAGCACAATTACTAGGAAATAAGCACTGAACAATTCAAAATAAGCACTTAATTAGAACTGTTACTCAGTACACTAATAGTTTTCTAGGAAACTTTAAGCTAAATTTTAAGCACTTGATTAAGCTAAGAAATGAAAATGAAAACTTGGACCAACAAGTAGACCAGTTAAACTCTCTAAAAAGCTATTTTACAAGGATTGGCTTATACTAATGAGCTTTTGAGAAGCTTTTGAAAAACTCTACAAACACTGAATTATTGATGTTCTAAGTAAAAATGGACAAAAATAAAAGCAATGAGCAGGCTTATCTAATAAGCTATAAATTGAAAAATGAAAGCTAGAACTCTTAGATGGCTAGGTGAGCTACTTAAAAAAGCTAAATATATAAGCTAACACTTATTAATAAGCTCTGTGAGGGCTTTTGAATCTAGATAGCTAACTGGTGCACATAACACTTTTGACTTTTTAAGACAATGAAGCAGTTTGACTTTTATGAACTTTAAATTGATTCTAATGACTGAATTTGTTATATGAATCTATATTAAGGTGAGATTAAGCTAGAGTACTAAGTTTTAAGCTAATGTGATGGGATTTGCATTCCAAACTCTTAACAGTGAACTAACAAGGATGAAATTAAGATGAATTTGACTTTTTTACAAGTGACCACTGGTTTTTATGACTTAACTGTGCTATTAAGTGCTAAAGAGACATGAAACAATATCAAACAATAACACAGATGACCTCTAGCTCAACTAACACCATAAATCCAAACACCACTTTATTGAACTGATTTGAATATTTCCAAAGGATTTCAAAGATTAAATTCATAAAACTGATTGCAGTCCTTATATTATCATTACATAAGACTAAAGAAACATTAACTAACAACAATAACAACATAAAACTAACAAATTACACTTATACTAATTTAACTGTCTAAAATGAGATTTTTGATAAATACAAATTTAAAAGAACAAACTATCTATTTTATTGATTAATTGTAATTAACTATGACTAATAAACATAAATAAACAGAAATTTGAGCTAATGAACAACCAACACAGTAAAATGCCAAAATGTCTTAAAAGGCTTACACTTTGGATCCAAGCACAAACTGAGAACTAAGAACTTGTAAACACCTCCTAAAGCTTACCAATAAGCTCTATACCAAGGCCATCCACTATATACCCTGCTCCAGCTTAAGCTTCACTTCCATGGAACCTTTTTTATTTTTATCTAATTTTTTTGTATTTTTGGTGATTCTTACTTTTTGTTACTAAACTGACTTTTAAAGTTTCTAAAAGCTTGGATAAGCTTTATAGGAGCTTACATGTGCTTATTAGTCCATAATTACAGCTACTTAACAACATTCAAACATTCTTGAGATTTTTTTGAATTAGGAAAATTTGCATAACATGAAAACTGAACTGAAAATTGAAATTGATTACTTCAAAAGATTCAAAATACACTAAGATTGCTTAAAAAGGTAATTGGAAACTTTAAATTACACTGGAAATTAAAAGTTAAGTAAAACGACATACAAGAATTTTAAAAAACTAAGTACCCTGTGCTTCTCTGTCTTCCTCCTCTTTTATACTTCACAATGGCTTACACGTGTCTTCAGAGCCAATCCCACCTCTCAATTTGACCAATGGTTGAGTTTTGAGTGATTTAGCCGTTTTTGTCATTTTGGCGGGAAGCAATAGATTTGACTGTTGCTTGTGATATAGCTAGTAGGGGGGTGGCATTTATTGTAGTGGGTTGAGTGATGATGAGGGGTGGAGGTTTAGTGGAGAAAAGGTGATGGGAAGGCTTGTGTGTTGCAGGCAACAGCTGGGGAAGACAAGCAGGTGGTGGCGGCAAGTGGAGATTTGACTTTGGTTTGACCAAGGTTCAAAATGAAAGGGTCAAGGGCTAAGGCAGGGGGTCCAAAATGGTGAAATGGCAGGGTCAATTTGGTTTTGACAAGGCTATCTTAGGTTTAAATGACAAGGACAATTCTTGTAAATCTGATTTTTTTGAAGGACTAATCCTGCCATTTTCCAAACTTGACACAAGGACTAAAATTGACAATCTTCAATAGTAAAAGGACTAGATTTGACAATTTCAATTTCTCAAAGGACCATTTTTGCCAAATTACAAAGTTCAGGGACTTAAGTTGTAATTTTGTAATTTTAAATCTCAAGGACCAATTTTGACAACTTAGGAATCCCTAGGGACTTAAAATGATATTTTTCTTTATTTAGATTTACCAGGGACTGTTTTTGACAACTTTTGAAACTTGGGGGACTAAAACTGCCAATTATGCAAACTTGATACGTTTTTCACCAGATTTTGATATTTTTGCATTTAAAACACATAAAACACTTATTTGTGATATTTTTATCATTTTGATGCATTTCTGAGTGTTTTCAGATGTTTTTGCAGTCTAATTTGTACAAAAATGATGAGTATTTATACACTCATCACCCATGTACGGCTAATTTACTTGTGTGTTTGCTTAGGGAATATGAAAATTAGTTATTGAATATTGATTGGTTGTCTCTTATCTTAATTGTTAATGATCTAGTATTGCGATAGGTCATTCGTTGTGTAGTTAATGCTTGATTAATTTTTGTGAACCTTAGCTTATAGTTACCTAGAGTCATTGTAGGCTAAAATATCCGAAGAGTACCTTAGTGTTTAGTTTATAAATCCTAGAGATTTTGTAGGCAATAACCTTTGGTAGTTTCAAAGAGTTAGGGATAAACGCATACCCTACGACCTTAGACACACAACGCGATTAAGAATAAGGACGTGACAATTCAACCATCAATAGGAGATAATTAAGGAGTAATAAAACCTAAGTAAACACATCTTTAAATCATCATACGAGCACACAATAATTAGACATAGACTACCCACTAGTTTAGATTAGATAATTAGATAAGTAGAGTCATCGGTAGAAATACCAACCACCAAATCCAAACCCCGAGATTCGTACCTTTCCATTTCCTAAAAAAATATAAAAAGCTAAATAATCTTCCTCAACCCCAACCTTAGCGTAGTAATTCTCAACTAGCATTCCTATTCCCCTAGAGAACGATATCAATACCCGTGGCTTACCCTAATACTACACTACAACGATTAGGTTCACTGCCTAGGGTGTTGAAAAACTTGCTCGACGAAAAGGAAGTTCCTTTGACCCCGAACGCACTTCGTAAGCGTCATCAAAACGTTATCAACAAGAATGGGTTTTGGGAGGAGGTTATAGCGTACTTTGAGAACGAAAATGGTAAAGAAAGAACGTATGACTCGATTCTTTCCAAATGGAAGAATAGGGTTCGAAGTAGGGTTGTGCAATTTTGTGCAATTATGGATAATATCAAGGAGAATCACGGAAGTGGTGAGAATGATGTAGATGACTACTTAAAAGCTCTTAGAGAATACCGTGTGATTTAATATCATGATTTTACATTGGAGGAGTGTTAGAAAATTTTGAGGAATTATGATGCTTGGAAGAATATTGAGATGCCTGCTCTAAGAACGAAGAGTCGAAAGAAATCTAAGGCTTCATAAACCACCTCGGGATCAACAAAAGGTCATTTGAATTTCCAAAACATGGATAATTCTGATGAGGAGAAATAGACTAGAAAATCACGACCACAAGGTCGTGACGGAGCCGGGAAGAAATCATCCTCCTCCTCTCGTGATCCACCATCATCATTTGTTAGTTCGTTAGCCCATAGCTCTTTCAAGTTCAAGCCGTCAAAACCGGGGAAAAAGAAGGACATAGAAGAGTCATACTTAAAGTTGAATGAAAAAGAGCTGAAGATGTAAGAGGCAGGGGCAAGGCGAGCCGAGGATTTGAAAATAGAGAAAATTGAGCTCCAACGACAGCAAATGGAATTCATGGCCCAATCAAAATGGGAGCAATACTTAATTTTCTACAATACAAATATCAACCCAAAATTTCCCCCACGACAACGACAAGACCTTTTGGATATTAAGGCAACAATCAAGGTACACTACAACTTAGATTATTGGTTTAAGTTTTTAATTAGTGTTGTATTGTTTTATTTAGTTTTAAAAAAAGAAATCGAAAAAATGAAAAAGAAAAAAAAAGGAGAGAGAGAAGAAAGAGTGAGAATGTGAGATAATCAATTTGTAAAAGCATAACCGAATTTATATTATGCGCTAATCGATTATTCGTTTGTACGTGTTATAAACCAACGAGTTAAATTATGTATTAGTGGAGATATCACCACTATTTATTGTAATATATTTATGGATTGCAAGGAAGTAGGTCGTTATGGGAACGCCAACTAAGGTTTATTTTTTGATTGAGCCATCATTGAGTCTTATTCATGTCTACCTATTAAAGCATGAGTCTACCTAAAGCGTGAGTTAGTCTATGATTTGTGTTTTTTTCAAGGGAAGGTCGGGAAGTAGCTAACCACATGTTCCATTTTTGTATAGACTTAATCTATTTGTTTTGTGATTTTATTTTAACAATAATTATATGTTTCCCTTATCCTTACCCTTTTGCGTGGCTTAGTAAGAATGTCAAATGCATGAATAAGGTAGTGACCATCCGAGTCTTTGAGGAATCGAATGACGTGCCAGCGATCTAGTGTGTATTTTGGTGACCATCCGTTATGCAAATAACACACGCGAACTGAGATACACACTAGTGACCATCCATTGTTTGAGAAATCAAATATTCGCACAAGTGATCTATTGAATTTGTGTAGGAGATGTTTGAACAAAAGCTAGGTACAACCTTATCATGTTTAACCCAATTTACCGCTTTAGACTTTTTACTCCTTAGCTTTAGTGTGGGAGAGGTGTATCATTTCCAAGCTTATGATAGAATATTCTTCACGACCGAGCAATTGAGCGAATTACGTAAATGTTAACACATAGATTAGTTGAGTGATTTGAGTGATTTCATTTTCCTATTTTGTGAGATATTTGGATGTGCAATTGAGATTAAACGAATGAATACTTAACTATAAAAACATCCTTGACGATTGTCTTAAGATTTATTTTCACAAGTTTAAATCTAGAGTTTACTTAAGGACAAGTAAAGTTCAAGTAAAGGGATATTTGATGATATCAAATAACAACATATTATTAGCATCATTTATCCTATGAATATTGCTTGTTTGATATTATTTTGTATGAGAATTGGTGCTTATTTTATTTTATTTTATTTTTTATTTTTGGTATTATTTCTCAGTTGAAAACAAGCATTTGGTGAAAGTTAGCTATGTTGGATGTAAAATGGATTAAGTTGAAAAAGTCTGAACTGATGGTAGATAGGTCATATCATTCTAGACAGATACGTCGTACATCAAGACTTAGACATATATGAAGACCATTGCCTGACTTTGAAGAATACGCCGTATGGGTTTCTCCCATATGTCGTATATGAAACCTTGGTCAACATAGAAGATCTGACTTATTCTACTCCATATACGCCGCATGACATCCAAGAGATGCGATGTATCAACTTGAAGACTTCACTAAGACATTCCAAGATTACGAAGAAGAGATACATCGTATGAGCATTAAATATCCGCCGTATCCTATGACGGTGTGTGAATATTCTAGAATATAATAATCTTGGACCAATGCGAAGTTACCAAGATATGGCGTATCAAGTAAATGGATGCGCCGTATCAATGCCGTTTCCAGAAACTATAAATAGAGGTCGACTGCTTTCAAAACAAACACACAATATCCCATACGAAATCAGAAGACCAAGCACCACAAGACACATCCAGAATAATGAATTCAGAAGAGTAAGAAGGCCTTGCAAGTGCATAATTACATAAGGAGATTCACTTAATTGTAGTAGTACTCTTTAATCATTTGGTTAGTGTGCTCTTTCTTTTATTAGATTCGCATTGAACATACTACTTGCATAATTGATTATATGATGTTTTATTTGGCTTTAATATTTGGTGTGTAAGCATTGATACCTCTTGATTATCGTGCCTTGTCGAAGCGGCTCGCACAATTACTTCATTAACATCTTTGCATAGTTAATGTAAGCCCTAATGAAATAAATAGTTTAACAAAGTACATTAAGGAAAGATTAATACGGATTCTAGTTAGTCATGACAGGACTTTTACAAGAGATCTAGGTGATTTAGTACACTACATAACAAGCAGCCTCAGAGTAAGTACCTAATTAGTACTCATAATATATAACTAAACGATTAGCGAGAACATCTTCCTTACTATCGTCTTGACATTTTATTGCTATATGTTTTCTATTTGTGTACGTCCGTGTCTTGTTGTATTCACTTTTACTTTTATTAGTTTTACTTAATATACACATCGTGCTAGTCTCACAGGCTGAAAACCCCCTTGCGTTAGATTAGGTTTAATTAGACTAACTTTAGGATAAAAATACTGATAGATATTTAAGTGTTAACATTCCACTCTTAGTAAGCGACACTCTACTTACCAACTAGGCTACATTGATCGGGTATACTGCTCGTTAGTGTTTGTTATAAGTTAAGTCGGCTAAATATAAATATTAAAACTTGAATTCACAAATAGAACTATACTAAACGACACATCAGGTACACTGCCCGTTAGTATGTGCAAGTCCTATGTATTTTCTTGTTATAAATTTAAAACATGATTTAAACGCATCAAGTTTTGGCGCCACTGCCGGGGAGCTAATTAGTGGTTTTTAATTTGAGTTTTTAGTTTTTAAAGTTTTCAAAAATTTCTTTTATTTTTTGCTTGTTTTTTCTTTTTCTTTTATTAGCTTAATCTATTGATTTCTCTTGTGTGATTTTTGGGTTCATGACTAAGAGCTCGAATTTTGTTTGCACACACCCTTAGAAATATTATCGTGATTTTAAGGCGAGGAATATATTTTAATCTCCTAAGGAGGTACAAGTGTGATACATTATGAGATGCTAGCTTTCCTTCCTATTTATCTCGCATCACACATGCAAACACATGTGTAAAAGTATGGACAATTCCCTAGACCTTAAGTGTTATAAAGCCTTGAGGGTATTTTTGTAATTTTGCACTAAATTTCGTACTTTTGCACCGTTAGTCCTATCGTTAAGTCCGTTACGTGAATGTCCTTTTCTGTTAAATAATTGCATTTCTAATCCTTATTTCGCCAAATAGTTAAATGGACTAACACAATAATATTAGATACATCTTATTAAAACATCTATAGGTAAACGGTAAAAATTGGGGTGTTACACTTTCCTGCCTCAAAATCTTCAAAATCTAAAAGTTATCATGATTGAACAATAAATAAATAAATAAAATTCAATACATTTAGTTATAGTTATTTTATTTTATTTTATCATTTTAATAGCATGATATGTTATAATTTGACCAACAGTTTGATACCCTTTTTTTAAAAGGTAATTATATATACACCACTTAAAACTTGCATATTTATGCAAAACATACTTAAACTACTTTGCACATTATGCATCGAAAAGGGATTAAACTACTTGTGAGTAACCTAATAATTTCTCACTCCTAAAAGGGATTAACAAATGAACTCTATGTAAAAAAAAAAGGAATGTGATAATTAATTTGTGTCGTTTAGGAGTATATTAGACCTTATGTAATGGTGGTATTGGTAACTCCACGTCATCCCCTTATTACTACTTTTCCCCCCTGTAATTGTCTCATTTGAGCATAAACATATCTCACAACACAATAAAATAAACACGCTCACCACTTTCATTTTATTTGGTGTTCACTGCCACTGAATCATCCGTTTTTTATCCTATCACTTGTGGTCTCTACTTTCGTGTAATAGAAATTCATGCGTGATTGTGCCAAAATCATTCAGACCATGCAATGTCTTAGGCCATGTTATAACCAACATTATATAAATTTTTTACAATATTAATGTTTAGATGGGTATCACACGTGTATAAAAATAAGAGTTTTGATAAACATAGCCCTAAAAGCTATGCTTAAAATAACGGTTTATTGTCTGAAAATGTATCTTACTTGTTATTTTTTAGTTGTATATATCATCATTAGGATCCGACTTTTCAATTTTAGTTATTCTATGTTTCGATTGACGTATGTGTGGGTATCGAATTAAATATTTTTAGAATCGAATCACGTATACTTGAGATTCGATACATAGAAAAATCAAAATTAAAAAAATTAGTAATTAAATTGTCTAATCCTAACAACGATACATACATGTCAAAAAAATAACAAATAACATACAAACACTTAATACATATCTTAATATCTTAAAGAGTATTGCTAAAGCCTCTTAAATCCTCCTACACACGTAATAATATTATAAATATATATATATTTTTTCACTCATACTAATTTCTGCATTCAAACCGTCAATTTTAAGTTAAAATTTTTAACATTTGTCAAGATGTCTCGAATAGAAAGATAACATTTTTACCTCCTAAATTAACAATAATAAAAAGTTGTATGTTATGTTACTTTTGTTGCAATTTTGGCCCTTGAGTTTCACATCATTGTCACATAACCAATGACATATTGCCACATGCACACCCGCCGGGAAACCAAAACTCACTGTAAAACACACGTTAAATCACACACACACACACTTGAAAACCACACTGACACCAATAAACAACCAACCAACCATTAGTAGATCTATCTTATAATAATGGGGTGGGGGTTAGTGATATACGAAGGAATAATAATAGCCGGTTCACTGTCATTACTCGGTTGGACCGGATTATGGTTTTTAAACCAACGTCTTTACAAAGAATACGAAGAGAAGCGTGTTCTTGTTCAGATTATTTTTAGTATTGTTTTCGCCTTTTCGTGTAATTTGTTTCAGCTTGTTTTGTTCGAGATCATTCCCATCTTATCCAAAGAGTAATTTTTTTTTTTTTTTTAATGTTGTGTAGTTTTTAGGGGGTGTTTGGATTAGCTTATTTATCTCGCTTATGGGCTTATTTTAATATGGAAAAACCTCATAAGCCCACTCTTTAGAGCTTATTAACTTGAGCTTATTGGCCTTAGCCAATAAGCTGAAGATGAAAACGTCATAAGCTCCAAAGAGTGAGCTTATCGGCTTTTCCATATTCACATAAGCCTATAAGCCAGATAAATAAGCTAACCCCTTAGTTAAGGATTGTGTCATGTTGTCCTTGGGGCGGGCAGGGCGGGTGGAACATTATGCGTAGATTGAAAAGTTAGGGTTATGTAATTTGTTAGTATTATTGAGTTTGTTTGATCTAGTGAGTTAAGCTAAGGAGTGTTTGTTTAAGTTTATATGTGGGCTTACGAGCTTTTATTTGATTTCGCCTTATATTTCGTAAGCCCGGATTTTCTAGTTTATTATAAGACTTGTTATTAGAAGCTTATTATGATATAATAAGCTTGTATAAGCCCATAAGTCTTGTAATAAGCTAGAAAATCCGGGCTTATGAAATATAAGCCGAAATTAAATAAGCTCATAAGCCCACATATAAGCTTAAACAAACACACCCTAAGTATTGCCTTTTGTATGTTTCCTTCTGGGGCGGGGCGGGGAGGTTATTAACATTTGAATAGTTAGGGTTTTAGATGGTGGAAAGCTCTAAATTGTATGATTTCGCCGTAATTTGTTATATCTAGGGTTTATGTGATTAGGTTTTATGATGGGTGTTTTTTTTGGGTAAAGTGGTTTCTGACCTTTTGGCCGACTAATCCACAAGGTTTGAGCCTACGGGGTAAAGCACTTAAGCTCTTGGCTTGGCTTAGAAGGCGGAAGACTTGAGTCCGTTGCAAAATAATTGTTCATTGGATATAAAAATTAGAGCTGTAGAGGAATGTATAGTTGTAGGAATGGACAGCTAATGTAGGTTTTAGTTAGGTGAAGGTCGTTTTTTATATAAGTTTGTTGAGTTTCAGTTTTAGGAATGTACTATTGCGATGAGTGTAACTATGGAACACAAAGGGGAAAAAACATATACCTGTAGGGACTGTACATCTATCTGGTAGAGATATTACGCAGCTGGTAAAGGGTATGATGGATTTGCTCTAACAGCTCATTAGGCTATATTGCTGGTAAAGAGATATTACGTTACATAGGGTAATTTATGCACATGTTAGATTTAGGTAGTCAACTTAATTTCTTTGTTTAGGGTTATTTCCTGTTTCAATGTTATACACATGCATCTCAAATGTCTAATTAAGGATATTCCAGTTATCATGTAACTAGCCAATGTTTGCATTTAAGATTATGAGTATACCCGAAATTTAGGTAAATTTCCAGTTATAGCACATCTGATATTGTTCTATTCTTTGTAGGGCGAGATGGCTAAACTGGAAGGTGGATTTATTCTGCTTGATAACATTACTGGTCTTCATGCTGCCGTATTATCATTGTTACTTGATGCTCTGCAATAGCGGTGCGTACTGCTTGAGAATGTACTTATATGCCTGATATTCTGAATTAAGTTGATGTTTCTTTTTTTATTTCCTCGCTCCACACCCTTAAATTGCAGCAAGTTAAATTTAGGATATTATGTATTATCATAAAGACATTAATACTGTTACTCATTATCTTCATTACAAAACTGTCTTGGTCCACAAAATTTAGTAATTTACTTAAACCTGAAAATAAATTTTACTTTCACAAAATTTACTTGCCGTATTTTGTCACTATATGAGTATTTGACACTTTGACTGATACTGAAGGTTTCTATATTAGTATGCATGCGTTACCAGTTGTAACTTATGTGGGATATGGGATTCATGAGTATATTGGTAAATGGTAATTCATCCATGACCTTGATATAATTATGGCTGATAAGATCTTTATTTGTACTGCCTTTGTCATGGACCATGAGCCTTTCACTTCTTTGTTTATATAGGAAAATTCCAGTTTATATCAAGATGGAGGTAGTGTGATATTTAGGCATGTCAAGATTGGTTTAATTTCCTTAAGTTTCCAAATCTTTTTTGTAATCCCTTTAAAGTATTTTCCCTTTAATATGCATGTAACATGTTGATCTATGCAATACGATTAAAACATATCATAATTACAAGAAGCTAGGAAGGTAAAGTAGGCTGTGGAGACATCATGATACTTGTTATTTGTGCAGTGCATTTACATCTTAGTGTAGTTTTGGTGAACGTGAATTATAACTTGTCTTTTCTTATTCTCTAATGGAGTATTAACTTAACTCACTAATCTTAACTCTATATGACAGGTGTCAGGAAGCGACGAGCTGCAACTGGAGCTGTTATATTCTTAATTGCATTTTTGTATGGTTTTTGGCGTATGGGAATCCATTTCCCCATGCCTTCACCTGAGAAAGGTCAAAACTAATGTCCCTTGCCAAGTTTCTGTGTTTGTTAGAACATGAATCATTATCTAAGTTTGGGAACCGATCTTAAGCCCTAAACTTTATTGAATTTTTTTGGAATGTCCTATTATTAGAAGCTAGTAGAAAGCAACTGAATATGGAATTGCTTGAGCTAAATGTGGCACCCATGACGAATTTCCCTACCTTGTTTTACAAAGTCGTTTATTGCATTGCGTATCTGATCCACTATTTTAGTGATTTGCATTCCAATGAACCCAACTCTTCAAATGCAAAGAAATGACTAATCTCCACTTGATCATGTTAGCCCATTAGGTTGATTTTTATTTTTGTTTGCCTTTGCGATTTTGTATAATGCTCCACCAACTGCCGGAACGTGGAATCCTATTCCATGATTTCTTCACATCTTTGACCTGGCGTCATATTTGATGTATTGTTTCTATTTACTCAGTATCTTGTGTTGTATCTTGCAGCAAAAGTGAACACGTAGTTTTTATGTCATTAAACATTTAATACCTGTCAACTCAGGAGTCAACTCTCCGAAATAACCTGTTTATTTTAATCTTATTCTGTTTTGATGGACTATGATCTGTATGTTCATGTTTCAAATTTCTCACACTGTGCTTCTGTCTATTTCTGCGCAATCAGCATCTTAAAATCTGTAAAGTAGGCCTTTTCACATGTTAACCAGATGCTTTTTTGTTACTTCATGATATTGTCATTCGTATCAGTTCTGTTTACCGATTATACCTATCGACAGGCTGATCTTTTAATTTTAATGCATTTACTCAGGATTTTTCACCATTCCACAGCTCGTCAGTAGAATTGGAGTTATCGGTGTGACTGTCATGGCTGTCTTATCTGGTTTTGGAGCTGTGAATTTGCCATACAGTTATTTATCTCTCTTCATTAGGTAAGATAGAAATGGAATTTTTTGATTCAGTCAATGCAAGTGCAAAGGAAAAAGTGTTAAGAAATGACAATTGAGAGTCTTAGTTTCTGTGTACAACTGCAGTGAGTATCTTTCGACAATATAAATTGATTGTGAACCTATTCTGCCTTATTAGCCTATATCATTTGCTTATAACCACCTGTGATGCTTGTTGTTTGAACTTAAATGTTATCTCACTTCAAATGTCCATCTACGATGTCAGTACTGGTGTGCGTCCCTCTCAGGATCCATCACCTTTACGCATTTCTTCATCCATTGCTCTTAAGAGTTCAAACCTGAATCATTTTTATTGGATCTGTAACTCACTTGTCAATTTGAATAAACCGTTATGTGCATGTACTTTATTTGGGAGCACCAATTTCAGATTGATGCTAAATTAGTGATAAGTGAACTACAAATTGGTGATGGATAACTAGATAGTGGTCTTGAATAAAAGGTAGACTCCTGATGCACATGGTACAACTTTTTATACATAGGTCTCAATCTTTCTTTTTTATGTATGTAAATAACAACTGCATAAGCAGCTGTGTGCTTATATTCTTTCTATGTACGTGGTTGACCACGTCTGCATCGTGGTTAAATATTTGATAAACATCTTGTTATTTCTTGACAACATAATTCGATTAAGGGCCCAGGGTTCTTGATACTTTCCACCGAGTCTCAATCAGCTTCATAATTTTTTATCGTCATATACAAACAAAAGAAACATAAATTGGTTTCTGAGGGGAGGAGGGGGAAGGGTTAACTTGTTGTAGCTCATCATATGAAGGAACATAATGCAAATGCTCTTTTGTTTATTCTATGTTTATATCATTACCTAATGGCTAATCTTCAGCTCTCTGATACTCTTATTAACATTGTGGTAGGGAAATCGATGAAACAGAAATCAAGGCGTTAGAACGACAATTAATGCAGTCAATTGAGACATGTATTGGAAAGAAAAAGAAAATCATTCTAAGCCAGATGGAAATGGAGCGAGTTCAAGGACAAGAAGAGGTTTGTTTATCTTGTGATAAATTTTATATTCCCTGTTCTGCACAAGCTTTTGCTTGATGACATCTGTCTTTTGAATTCAAACACATGTGTCTTTTAACAATGTTAGATAGTTGGACCCATGAGTGACTTATACTTTTTTTATATAGTTATTCTTTTGTATTAAGTGACACTTATCTGCTGCAGAATTATAAGGCTGGGTCCTTTTTCAGGCGGATTGTTGGAACAGTTGTGCGTTCTGTACAAGATGACCAAAAGGAACAAGGTTAGAATGCATATCATCTTGGTAGTTTCGTTTTACCCCCTACTAGTAAGCACCTAAGTTTCTGTCATTTACTTCAGTTTTATATTCTTGTTTCTCATTGAAGATATCAAAGGCATGGAATCAGAGGTACAAGCTTTAGAGGAGCTCTCAAAACAGCTTTTCTTGGAAATCTATGAGCTTCGCCAAGCAAAGGTATATCATCTGTATTGTTCGTCCTGATACGAGGCTTAAACTCGCATTTACACAATCAATTGCCAAGAAAATAGTTCATGTCTCCTTGATACCAATTCTATTTTTCTGTCTACATCGCCGAAGTTCCATTTATTTGTTTTCTTATATTAGGGTATTGTTTTGCTCTTTTCGTTGCTTTGCTATTTGGGTACTCTAAATTATTGCTGAATATTGTCTGGTAACACTATCAGGAAGCTGCTGCATATTCTCGAACCTGGCAGGGTCACTTGCAGAACCTACTTGGCTATGCATGTTCAGTATATTGTGTCTACAAAATGATAAAGGTATCAATTGTTAACCACATGTGAACCCTTATTGGAACTTCTTCACTCTGTATTAAGTTGCAGTGCTCTGGTTTACATGTCATCTTCTAATCGTTTCTATTGTATTTTGCAGTCTTTGCAAAGTGTTGTCTTCAAGGAGGTGTGTCTCACTCTTCTAACTTACATTAATAGTTATTTAAGATGGTGTTTTATCACCATAATATATTTGTCCTCTTGTAATATTAGATCTCTTGCTCTTCTGGTATTCTGATATGGTTCTCTTTCACAGGCTGGTTCAGTTGATCCTGTGACTAGGACAATCAGTATCTCCTTGAAGTATTTTGACATAGGCATTGACGCAGCATTGTTGTCTCAGGTTCTTATTACTGCTTATGTCTATAAGTTCGTCAATTCAGTTTGTATAATTTTCTTAAACATATTAAAGGATGAACCCCAATACTTGATCACTGAATTTTCGCTTGTTTTTCTCTTTAATTAAAAGAAATCTTATTCATGATTCTGTTGGACAGTATATATCCCTCTTATTCATTGGAATGCTGGTTGTGATATCTGTTCGTGGATTCTTAAATAATCTGATGAAGGTAATCCTAGTTCTCTTCCTCAGTCTTTCTTTAGTTATCTAGAGGCTGCAAAACAAGCGTGCTGGGGAACGGGTCAAAGCAGATTACTTTTATATCTGTCGGTTGGGTCGACTGTGAACACTTTTGTCCATTTTTTATACTTATTTGCTAAAAAATAATTATTTCAATAATATTGTTTTTTTTTTATTAAATTTATTTTGGAGCTTTTATACTTTTATGCTTAAAAAAACACTTTTGCCGAACTTTAACATGTTCCCTTTATAGGTAAGTTTTTTAACCTGTTTGACCCATTATTTAATAAAATATTGTATGAATCAGCCAATTCATAAGTAAATGAGTTGGGTTTGCTGCATCTAGGACAATCATTTTTTTTTAATCATATTTTATAGATTTGGTCTGTTTATCTATTGATTACTGAGACTAAGCAACTTGCTGTTGCAATGCTGGTACATATAAATATAGCTAACCATTTTCTCCCAAATTTTTGAGGTAACCTGAAATAAAAGCATTAAATCTTGACACCCTGTGTTACAAAATTTCTTAATTTTTCTGCATGCAGTTCTTCTTTGCGGTTTCTAGAGTTGGTAGTGGATCGTCTAGCAATGTTGTGCTTTTCCTATCTGAAATCATGGGGATGTATTTTGTATCTTCTATTCTGCTGATTAGAAAAAGCCTGGCAAATGAGTACAGGTACATTCATCACTTAAGCTTTTTCTGGATGTTGGTTAGATTGAGCTTGAGCTTTATATCACATCATACTTATGTAGATTAGTACTCATAAGTGCTTCCCATGAGAGTTTTCATACCATGTCGCTTTCAGTTATCGTCTGGTTTGTGTAATGGTCCAAATAGGCAACTTATAGGACTGAGGAGGGGTTGACCCACCAACACTTTTTTTGTCCTTTTCGTAAAACATTGATAAAGAAATAAATGTGTTAAATATGATTATAAAGACTACAGTATAAGTATAACAATCTATATTTTGATATCTAAAGCGGTCGAGGAGGTTGTATGCATTGAAATTCCCAATCGACCCAATTCAATGGCTCAAATTTGCCAACATTGGTTTACTTAAACTAAATGACCTCAATTTATGGTACCCTTTTGCAGAGTAATCATTACAGATGTATTGGGTGGAGACATTCAGTTCGATTTCTACCATCGATGGTTTGATGCAATCTTTGTGGCAAGTGCATTCCTGTCTCTGCTTTTACTGTCTGCACATTACACGTCTCGTCAGACTGAGAAACACCCAATCGATTGATTTGTAAGCCCATATAAGTGCATTAATAGGGTGTTAATTATATAAATATACAAACAATAGATATACTTCTACTGTTTTAGCCTCAGTTTTGTACCATGATGTACTTGAGGATGAGAGCTTTTTTATGTAGCTCAGGTTATATAATATGATTGAACGATTAGTTTTTTATTTCTGTCGTATTTATCTTAGGCTACATGCCTTAGGAGAGAAAAATGGTCCAGCGACCTATGTTACCGAATGTGAAACTAGTAACTTGGTTCAATGGTATCCGCGGATTATTATTGTTTGAATGTTGTAAACTTTAGTCTCTTTTGAGCCATTGGTGTGTTTGACTGTTAACGAATATGTTGGTGAAATAGACTTTTAAAAAGTACTGTAGCACTAATGTTTCCATGGGTTATTGATTAGAGGTAGAAAAGAAACTGGTACATTCACAAAGATTTTAGAAAAAAATTCACAAGATATTTTATCATCAATAAAAATCATCTTAATCAATTATCTTTCTTTACTTTTTTTAATTCAAATCTTTTTATGAATATATGCCACGTCTTTTTTGTGAAAAAGTCTTCTGTAAAGGTTCTAAACTTCTAATGGTTTCGAGTCAACATTTTTTTTTTTGACAAACTTGGTTTTTCACAAATACTCCTTCCGTTTTAAAATAATTATCTCCCGACAAAAAAACATAATTATTACTGTTTTTTCTTTTTTACTTATTAGCAAAATGATAGTTTTACCCTTAATCAATTAATTAAGTTTATTTAAAATTCTTAATAATAATTTTAAGTAGGGGTAGTCCGATAGACTCGATCAAACTTCTGTATCTATTTTTAATAGTTGACAATTAAATTGAAAAATACCGAAAAAGAAATGTAGACTATTAATTTAGGACGGAGGGAGTAATCAATGTACTATACATGGTTAATAAAGTCAAAGATTTTAAGGTATTAATTTTTTAGGTTTTTCTAAAATGTGCCTTCAAGTACATATTAAGATATCAAGAATTTCTTCGGTGAATCATGTATTTTAGTTTATTATGTTATTTTTGACAATAAATTTACGGATATCAAGAATTTCATTTAGGCCGTGCTCGTTCGGGCTCGAGCCCGTTTGGCCCTTGCCTGTTCGAGCTCAAGCCCATTTTGCCCGTTGTCTGTTCCCCGTTCGGGCTTTAATATTTGTATAATGTGCTTTATTATTTGTATTAGTGACATTTAATGTTGGGTACTCGCGCGTTTCGGCGGCAGGTACCCTGATATTAAATTTTCAAGTGAATCATGTATTTTAGTTTATTATGTTATTTTTGACAATAAATTTACGGATTTCAAAGATTTTGTTTAACCCGTGCCCATTCGGGCTCAAACCAGGGACGTACCCAGGATTTTTAAGAGGGTGTTGCATAACTAAAGTTACACTGTAAGAAACGAAAGTAGCAAAATTTTTTTTGGGGGTTGCACATACCACAAAAACGGCAGTTTTGAATTTTTTTTGCACTTCGTGACCTAAAATCGGGTGTAGCCCGTGCCACACCCCACATACATGTGGGTCCGTCTATGGCTCAAACCCATTTGGCCTGTTGCCCGTTCGGGCTTGAATATTATTTGTATTAGTGACATTTAATGTAAGAATTGTGTTTAATTTGGTTGTACAATATGCTTGATAATTTGTATTTATTATGTTAGGGGTGTTTTAATAACTGTATTAATTGTATTTATTGATCAGTTAATTAATTGACTATATTAAATAGCATTAATGTGGTGTTTTTTTTAATATTAAAGTGGTGTACGCTATACTTCGTGTCTTATACGTTTGAAAATTATGTGCATTAAAGTGTTGTACATTATGCTTTTTTTTCTTAATTATATGAATTATTAATTATAGTAACATGTATAGGCTTATATTTTTAAGACTTGCTTTTATAGAAAGTACTAAATACATTATAATGTAGTATAGATAATCGACGAGATCATTTTCATAAAAATTATAAAATGCAATTAATGCATATTAATTATACTTAAAAATTACTATAATTACATGTAATTATTTTTTTATTTAATGAACTCGTACTTGACTTTTTTATTCGGTCAAACATGTGCCTTTAGGGCACATTTTAGAAAATCTTTTTTTATATGTAATGACGATACGTGTATCTGCGTGTTATGACAGCGTTTAAAAACAAGTTTTTTGATAGATCACTTAGTATCGCAAAATTGAAATATGAAAACTGAACACTCTAGTTTATATACCTAAAATCGTATACTTTAATATCACAATGTATTACACATCGAAGTATAGGTTTTATGATGTGTAACACAAAATTTAATCATTCAATAAAAAGAAGTATTTTTTTTCTTTCTCTTTTGTATAAACTCGTGATGATTTAATCACTCTGAAACAAACATAACATATTTAAGACCAAATTTAAATCCTCGTGAATAACTTAAAAAAAAAAAAAAAAAAAAAAGCCTCTTGTAAAGCAATGACACTATATTAGTTCATTCGCAAAATTATCTAAGTAATTGTTTATTTTAATATTATTTACTAGTTACTATTCATAAGCCTCGCAATGCCTGGTACATAATGGGAAGAGATCCGGTGAGAAGTAAAACTAAAATGAGAAAAATAAGAATAATTTTTAGTCACACGTTTCAAATAAAAGGGAGAAATTCAAAAGGAGATGCATCTCTTTTTGTAAATGCATCTAAAATATGTGGTTGAGTTTTCTTCTTATCATTCTCATTTTTCTTCTTATTTGTCCTAGCTCGCGTGTAATTTTATAATTGAGGAAACAAACAAACATTTTATGAGGATGAGATTCTCTCAAGTTACTTGACTCAAGTTGGGGTAATATGATCCATTGAATTTGATCCAATGGCTTAAATCTTTTTTTGATTTGAGCCATTGGATCAAATCCAATGGCTCATGTTGCCCCAACTTAAGTCAAGTTGTACTTACAACTTGAAAGGATCTTTCGCCTCGCAATGACTTTCTTGAAATCTACATTTTGCAGTGGCTAATTTAATCATACATTTCTTGTCGGGTTTGTATATGTCATTTTTTTCAATTCATTTACTCGTCAAGAGCTAAACAAACAAACATTTTATGATATAATATGTTTTTTTAATGAAAACGAAACATAAAAGCAACATTTAGTTTGATAATGCTAGTAACGTTTACTTTACCATTTTTTTACTTTTAATTTGTAACTTGAATAATGTTAACAATGTTTGAAACTTATAATACATTTCAAACTATACTAAGTTAGAAAGAAAGATGATTAAATAAATAACCAACAAAAAAAAGTGTGGATGCTAAGATTTAAACCTAGGCCATTTCATTTCATTAAACAAAGTGTTAACCACCTATGGTAGAACTCAATTGTTGTTTTGATATGATAATCAATTTATTTATCATTTAAGGATCAATAGGAGTGCACCATTCTGCTTACGTGACAAAAGTAAGTATTTTTAATGATCAATAAAAGTCAAAATTAGCTTTAATATGGTCAAACACATCTAAAATTCATTCAAGAAAATAAATATGTATAAAAACACATCTGTCACTTTTGTTTAAAAAAATAAAAAAAATACTTGAAAAAGGAGGGGGTACTTAACAAAACATTAGTTGCATAAATTATATGGACTTAAGTATACTTATCAGTTTTGAGGAGAGTTATTTTAAATACCAAACTTTTCTTACATACTAAGAGACTCATTCTCCACAATCTATCTAAAAAGAAATCAATAACTGAGATTAAAATCATTTTATTATTTCACATATTTTTTATAATTTAAATATCTCTTAAACCGTTAATCGTTAAGCAAAAATAATTACACCATCGCGACGAGCATTTAATTATCTTTCTATGGACGGGCACTTTGATATACTTTCGAAAAAAGAAATAAAAATCGGTTTTTTCACGTTTTTTTTTTTTTTCGAAACTGGAATTTGCATGAAATATTATATATGATTTAACACTAATTTGAATATCACATGTGATATTAGTGTTAAAACACATATGATATGTAATATCATATGTGATACTTGTGTTAAATCATATATGATAAATCACATATGATATATACATATCATATGTGATTTAACACTAATATCACATGTGGTATTCAAATTAGTGTTAAATCATATATGATTTTTTCATGCAAATTTCAGTAACGTAAAAAGACGAAAAAAACTTTAAAAAACATGAAAAACACGAAAAAAAATTTTGTCGAAAGTATATCAAAGTGCCTATCTATAGAAAGATAATTAAATGCTCTTCGTAATGGTATATTTTTTTTTCACTTGACAATTAACGGTTTGAAAGATATTATATTAAAAAAAAAGGGGGGGATGAAAGTGAGTTTTTTTAATTGTTGAGATTAATCTCATCCATTAGATCTAATAAAAATGAATTGTGAAGATTGATCCCTTAGTATGTAAAGAAGTTTTTGTCCTCAAATGATCTTAAATCACCAGTTTTTATGTTTTTAAAAACTTTGTAAATTTTGAATACCCCTAAACTTTATACCCCATATACTTTATATTTTATAAAAGAAAGACAACATATATGTTATTGTTACTTATATATAAATTATTGTCAGTATATTTGAAAATTTTGCACGAAATTATACATATTAAAAGGAAAGAACGAGTTATTGTGACATGTACATGAATACATGAGATTATATATATACAAACGACTCGTGTAATTCCTTTTTATGAGATTATGTAAGGATATCTGGAAAAGTATTTGTTTTAACTACCCGCATTTAATAACAACTCATATTATTCTTCCTTATAAGTCTAACATGCGCATGGGTTAAAATCAATTATAGCTTAAATTATTATTAACAGGAATATAAATTTTAAAATGAAGGCAAGACCTCCCGGGTTACTGTGAGAAGAAAATAAGTAGAAGAGGTTGTACATATAACAACTACATATATTTTTCTCTTATTATGTGTTGCTAAACACATATAATGTCTAGAACATAATATTAATAGTTAAATTGAAACAAAATTAAATAAACATCATGTCAGTTAAACAAAGTTAAATTATTCGTGCAACAAAAATGTATACAAAATATTAATCGATAATAACACATAATTATGTAAAAACTTGTGTGTGCATGGGTATTATAACTATATAAGTATTACGAATATAATATAACTTATAGAAAACACTTAAACATTACAAAACTATGAATTTATAAATTGTCACAATAATTTACTTCAAAACAAAAGTTATTGAATTATTATTACCCTTTATACTATATACCCAAACTCCGTGCATGCACGAGTTGTAAAACTAGTATCAATAGTAAAACTCCATTTATAATATGCTAAAACTCCATTGTTTTTTGGTTATGGTAATTAATTTATTCAATAATGTAAATCATAAAAATACAAAACATCTTAATCATTAGTCAAACCAAATGCATAAATCTGTAAATAAAGTAATATAACTAATTTAATATTGTAAGTCACAAAAATACAAAAACACTTTACGAATTGTAAAGCCCAATTCATAAATGTATAAGTAAAGTAATTATGTAATATGATATACCAATTTACTAATATGTAATGTAATATACTAATATTGAATATGTAATATGTAATTTCAATAAAGTATTTATGGGGATAATTTTAATGCGCAAAATGTAAATAATGAAATTAAGCATAAGTACGATACTTTTAATTTACACTGTGTTTTTAAGTGAAGTAAAGGGAGGAAATGTACTGAAAGTGAAAGAGAGTAAAGAACACGATACTTTTAAATGAATGTGTTTTTAAAATGCATGCAAAATTACAAAGTTGCAAAACTATTATTATATCGTAAGAGTGTTTCGATAACCAATTTAAATAGATTTTGAAAAAGTCGGGACAATTTTTTTAAGACAAATGATGCAAAAATGTAAATTCACAAGTAATAATTTATTTGATTTTATACATATTACACATATATATACTACTTATAAAGCATTTAACACCCTCTCTCCAAAAAAAAATTAAGATGTCATTAATGTGTTTTTTAAGCATTACAATTTTTAATGCATAATGTACACAATATATAGCTTTTACTAATTTATCTTCCACAGCATTTTAATGCTTCATTTAATATATATATATATATATATATATATATATATATATATATATATATATATATATATATATATTGAATTAGTTTAGTTTTAATGCAAAAATGCACATATAAATGAATATGATTTTAAAATGCATGCAAAACTACAAAGTTCCAAAACTATTATTATATCGTAAGAGTGTTTCGATAACCAATCTACATAAATTTTGAATTATTTTAAATAAAATTAACCACAAAAGTAAAAAACAATTTTTTTTAAAAGCCGGGACAATTTTTTTAAGACAAATGATGCAAAGATGTAAATTCACAAGTGATAATTTATTTGATTTTATACTTATTACACATATCTATACTACTTATAAATCACTTACACTCTCTCTCCTAATTTTTTTTTAAGATGTCATTAATGTATATTTTAAGCATTACAATTTTGAATGCATAATGTACACAATATATAACTTTTACTAATTTATTTTCCACGGCATTTTAATGCTTCATTTAATATATATATATATATATATATATATATATATATATATATATATATATATATATATATATATATATTTGAATTAGTTTAGTTTTAATGCAAAAATGCACATATAAATGAATATGATTTTAAAATGCATGCAAAACTACAAAGTTCCAATACTATTATTATATCATAAGAGTGTTTCGAGAACCAATCTAAATAAATTTTGAATTATTTCAAATAATATTAGCCACAAAAGTAAAAAACGGTTTTTTTGTAAAAGTCGGGACAATTTTTTTAAGACAAATGATGCAAAGATGTAAATTCAAAAGTGATAATTTATTTGATTTTATACATATTACACATATCTATACTACTTATAAAAGAGTTAGCACCCTCCTAAATTTTTTTAAAATGTCATTAATGTGTTTTTTAAGCATTACAATTTTTAATGCATAATGTACACAATACATAGATTTTACTAATTTATCTTCCACAACATTTTAATGCTTCATTTATTATTTCTTTTGGATTTAGTTAAGTTTTAATGCAAAAATACACATATAAATGAATATAATTTTAAATGCATGCAAAACTACAAAGTTCTAATACTATTATTATATCGTATGTGTGTTTCGAGAACCAATCTAAATAAATTTTGAATTATTTTAAATAAAATTAACTAAAAAAGTAAAAAAGCTTTTCTGTAAAAGTCGGGACAATTTTTTTAAAACAAATGATGCAAAGATGTAAATTCACATGTGATAATTTATTTGATTTTATACATATTACACATATCTATACTACTTATAAAGCATTTAGCACGCTCTCTCCTAAATTTTTTTAAGATGCCATTAATGTGTTTTTTAAGCATTACAATTTTTAATGCATAATGTACACAATATATAGCTTTAACTAATTTATCTTCCACAACATTTTAATGCTTCATTTATTATTATTTTTTAATTAGTTTAGTTTTAATGCAAAAATGCACATATACATGAATATGATTTTAAAATGCATACAAAACTACAAAGTTCCAAAACTATTATTATTTCTTAAGAGTGTTTCGATAACCAATCTATATAAAATTTGAATTATTTTAAATAAAATTAACCACAAAAGTAAAAAACGGTTTTTTGTAAAAGTCGGGACAATTTTTTTAAGACAAATGATGCAAAGATGTAAATTCACAAGTGATAATTTATTTGATTTTATACATATTACACATATCTAAACTACTTATAAAGCATTTAACTCTCTCTCTCCTAAATAATTTTAAGATTTCATTAATGTGTTTTTTAAACATTACAATTTTTAATACATAATATACACAATACATTGATTTTACTAATTTATCTTCCACAATATTTTAATGCTTCATTTATTATTATTTTTTAATTATTTTAGTTTTAATGCAAAAATGCACATATAAATGAATATGATTTTAAAATGCATGCAAAACTACAAAGTTCCAACACTATTATTATATCGTAAGAGTGTTTCGAGAACCAATCTAAATAAATTTTGAATTATTTCAAATAAAATTAGCCACAAAAGTAAAAAACGGTTTTTTGTAAAAGTCGGGACAATTTTTTTAAGACAAATGATGCAAAGATGTAAATTCACAAGTGATAATTTATTTGATTTTATACATATGACACATATATATATATATATATTATTAATAAAGCATTTAACACCCTCTCTTTTAGATTTTTTTAAGATGACATTAATGTGTTTTTTGAGCATTACAATTTTTAATGCATAATATACACAATACATAGCTTTTACTAATCTATTTTTACAACATTTTAATATTTCATTTATTATTTCTTTTTGAGTTAGTTTAGTTTAATGCAAAAATGCACATTTAAATGAATATGATTTTTAAATGCAAGCATAACTACAAAGTTCCAATACTATTATTATATCGTAAGAGTGTTTCGAGAACCAATCTAAATAAATTTTGAATTATTTTAAATAAAGTTAACCACATAAGTAAAAAACGGTTTTTTGTAAAAGTCGGGACAATTTTTTAAGACAAATGATGCAAATATGTAAATCCACAAGTGATAATTTATTTGATTTTATACATATTGCACATATCTATACTACTTATAAAACATTTAGCACCCTCTCTCCTAAATTTTTTAAGATGTGATTAATGTATTTTTTAAGCATTACAATTTTTAATGCATAATGTACACAATATATAGCTTTTACTAATTTATCTTTCATAACATTTTAATGCTTCATTTTTTTATTTTTTTTATTTATGAATTAGTTTAGTTTTAATGCAAAAATGCACATATAAATGAATATTATTTTAAAATGCATGCAAAACTAAAAACTTCCAAAACTATTACTCCCTGCGTCCCATAATAATTGTCTATTTTGACTTTTTTGAGTCTTTCTTGTTCAACTTTGACCACTAATATTTTTATTTGTGTTATATAATATTTGATGAAAATTATACCAAATGAAAATACATTTAAAACCCAATCTATTCATATTATTTTTATCAAGTATTATATTATACAAATAAAAATATTTATGGTCAAAGTTTAATAAAAAAGACTTAGAAAAATAAAAGTGGACAATTATTATGGGACGGATGTAGTATTATATTTTAAGAGTGTTTCGATAACAAGTCTAAATTTTTGAATTATTTTAAATAAAATTATCCCCAAAAGTAAAAAACGGTTTTTTGTAAAAGTCGAGACAATTTTTTAAAGACAAATGATGCAAAGATGTAAATTCACAAGTGATAATTTATTTGATTTTATACACATTACACATATCTATACTACTTATAAAACATTACACATTACACATATTTTATACACATTAATGTGTTTTTTTAAGCATTACAATTTTTAATGCATAATGTACACAATACATAGCTTGTACTAATTTATCTTCCACAACATTTTAATGCTTCGTTTATTATTTCTTTTTGAATTAGTTTAGTTTAATGCAAAAATGCACATATAAATAAATATGATTTTAAAATGCATGCAAAACTACAAAGTTCCAAAACTATTATTATATCGTTAGAGTGTTTCGGTAACCAATATAAATAAATTTTGAATTATTTTAAATAAAATTAACCACAAAAGTAAAAAACGATTTTTGTAAAAGTCGAGACAACTTTTGTAAGACAAATGATGCAAATGTGCAAAGTGCTAAGTGCTAATTCAATGATTAATATATTAGTATATTAATTATTATACTTTTTATGGATAACTCTAAATGATTGCTTAAACATTTAAATTTTCTTTACGTTATAAGCATTTTTTATTTATATTTTATATCTATGTGGGATAAGTGTTATAAACAATATTAATGATTCAAACATTTTCCTAAATATATACTTACAAGATGTATACATTATAAATTACTCAAACTCATTATGTTTTCGGTATTGGTAAAGTTATTGTAAGAGAAAACATAAAATTGAAAACATTTTTGCCGAAAATTTTGTTACTTGATACCCGTCGTCGCAACGCGCGGATACCCTACTATAATATTCTAAAGAGTAGAAATATTGACATGAAGCTTTTGGCATCCGCAAATTTATCGTCACATAAAACATTTCAGATTATAAAGCATGGTTTATTGAAATTTTTTATTTTAGGATAACCGCCGCCGCATCGCGCGGGTACCCTGCTAGTAAGTCTAACATGCGCATGGGTTAAAATCAATTATGTCTTAAATTATTATTAACAAGAATATAAATTTTAAAATGAAGGCAAGACCTCCTGGGTTACTGTGAGAAGAAAATAAGTAGACGAGGTTGTACATATAACAACTACATATATTTTTTTGTTATTATGTGCTACTAAACACATATAATGTCTAGAACATAATATTAATAGTTAAATTGAAACAAAATTAACTAAAAATCATGTCAATTAAACAAAGTTAAATTATTCGTGCAACAAAAAATGTATACAAAATATTAATCGATAATAACACATAATTATGTAAAAACTCGTGTGTGTATGGGTATTATAACTATATAAGTATTAAGAATATAATATAACTTATAAAAAACACTTAAACATTACAAAACTATGAATTTATAAATTGTCACAATAATTTACTTCAAAACAAAAGTTATTGAATTATTATCACCCTTTATACTATATGCCCAAACTCCGTGCATGCACGATTTTTAAAACTAGTATCAATAGTAAAACTCCATTTATAATATGCTAAAACTCCATTGTTTTTTGGTTATGGTAATTAATTTATTCAATAATGTAAATCATAAAAATACAAAACATCTTAATCATTAGTCAAACCAAATGCATAAATCTGTAAATAAAGTAATATAACTAATTTATTATTGTAAGTCACAAAAGTACAAAAACACTTTACGAATTGTAAAGCCCAATTCATAAATGTATAAGTAAAGTAATTATGTAATATGATATACCAATTTACTCATATGTAATATGTAATGTAATATACTAATATTGAATATGTAATATGTAATTTCAATAAAGTATTTATGGGGATAATTTTAATGCTCAAAATGTAAATAATGAAATTAAGCATAAGTACGATACTTTTAATTTACACTGTGTTTTCAAGTGAAGTAAAGGGGAGGAAATGTAGTGAAAGTGAAAGAGAGTAAAGAACACAATTTTCACTTTATCTTTCCTCCCTTTTCATTTTCTCTTTCCTCCTTTATATATCTCATTTACTTTCACTTTCATTCTTAAAAGAACACAACTTTCACTTTTACTATCTTTCCTTCTTTTTCACTCTACTTTCACTTTCATTTTTATAATTTTTACTTGTCTTGGAGTTTTGTGCACACACAAGATTTTGACATGAGTTAAATATAATATATATACATGTGTTTATATACGCTATAATCTCGTGCATACACGAGGTTTAGGTATAAAAGTTAATCTAATTTCACAACAATACAATAAACATTGTTTTATTAAAAAAAAAGTTGAAATCCACGTCTTGTATATTTATTTGCATATCATAATACTTGTATTTCAGCTTGATATTATGCATATAGTTTTAGTATTATGATCAATTTAACAACAACAACAACAATAATATACCCCGTAAAAACCTTGGAACAAGCTGAAAACGACATCTGAACAGAGAATTGGGGAACACCTAGCCAATACTCTTGTTGACATATGTTCATGTTCGGGGATTTCGGCTCGTAAAGAAGTTGATATTGGGCTTAGTGGAAAAAGAGACAACCCCTTACGTCCAGCTAGTGATTGACGCAAACTGGTATGGTTGATTTTGTATTGGGTCGTGTGGTGATTAAGCGCGTCAAGTATGAGGCTAAGTGCGCGAATATTGGATATGTACTTCTCCCCATCTCATTCTCTTCTTTTGAGAAACTTGAGAAGGATGTGGTGACCTTACTGAAGTGAATACGAAAGTTCTCTGTAACTCAAGACATTGGGGCACGTGTTGCTATTCATATTTGTAATATGATTAGCTTTGCTGTAGCTAGAGAAGTGGGGGTTCAGATAATATCTCGGGTCCCTACTAATTTCTTGTAAATCCTATGAGTTTCTAATAAACCGATGTTTATAATAAAATAAATAAATAAATAAATAAATAAATAAATAAATAAATAATAATAATAATAATAATAATAATAATAATAATAATAATAATAATAATAATAATAATAATAATAATAATAATAATAATAAACTCAAAATATTTCAAAAAAATAGTGGGAAGCCGAGATAGTACCTGTGCTCCTACTCTTTTAGCTAAAACAAAACTAATCCTATTAAAAATGTGAACAACAACTAGCGCCCCAATTAAAAATATTAGTAATGATAGTTTTTTTAAACAAGGTTTAAATAAATAGGGTATTTGTTAAATATATAAGTTTAATAAAAATTGTTTAGATTGAGAATTTTACAGTTTAGTCAATAAATTTAGTTCCTTTTTAAAAATTTTGGACTTGATTGTAAATTGTATTAACCAATTACAATATAATATTATTTTATATTTAAGTTCGAAAGTAAAAGAAAAATGTACTCCCAAGCTATGCATAATTTTTTTTTTAAATAACTTGATTCAATTCTGACCAAAACTAGCTAATCGAGAAGCTCCATGTCAAAAGCAAGCTATTTCATTGGTCTAATTTGTTAATGACATGATCCACCTTAGGTTGAAGGTCTTAAGTCTAGTTTTGATTTTTTTATTATTCTTTTTTGCAATCAACCTGATTTACTTTCATTGTGATGGCAATGAGATTCGTTCATAAACTGTTTAGACGAGTGATACGCGTACAACGCGCGTTCGGGGTCAACGGAACTTCCTTTTCGTCGAGCAAGTTTTTCAACACCCTAGGCAGTGAACCTAATCGTTGTAGTGTAGTATTAGGGTAAGCCACGGGTATTGATATCGTTCTCTAGGGGAATAGGAATGCTAGTGAGAAGTTACTACGCTAAGGTTGGGGTTGAGGAAGATTATTTTTTATCTTTTTTATAATTTTTCAGGAAATTGAAAGGTACAAATCTCGGGGTTTGGATTTGGGGGTTGGTATTGCTACCGATTACTCTACTTATCTAATTATCTATTCCTAAGGTGAGTGTAGTCTATGTCTATTTTTGTGTGCTTGTATGATAGTTAAAAATGTGTTTACTTAGATGTTATTAATCCCTAGTTATCTCCTATTGATGGTTGAATTGTCACGTCCTTATTCTTAACGCGTTGTGTTTCTAAGGTCGTAGGGTATGCGTTTATCCCTAACTCTTTGAAGCTACCAAAGGTTAATGACTACGAAATCTCTAGGATTCATAAACTTAACACTAAGGTTATCTTTGGATATCTAGCCTACAATTCCACTAGTAACTATAAGCTAAGGTTCAACAAAGACTAATCAAGCATTAATAACACAACGAATGACCTATCGCAATACTAGGTCAATCACAATTAAGATAAGAGACAACCAATCAATATTCAATAACTAGGTTTCATATTATCTAAGCAAACACACAAGCAAATTAGCCGGACATGGAGAAAATGCAAGCATACACACAATCAATTGAAGACATGATTAAATCAATGAAGTAAAACACTTATCTTGTTGTAAAATAGGGTATGGAACCCTAAGATACTGCACAAGACAGCCTTGGTTCGGTTTAGGTTTTTACTCCACAAAACTACCTCCCTAAAAACTGAAAAATTCGGATTCTATATATAGTGTTACAAATTGCGACGACGTCACTCTTTAATTGTAACGCCGTCGGGTCGCCGCCATTAGGGTTTCGTCTTGGCCACGTCAATTCTGTGACAGCGTCACTTTATGCTCGTGACGCCGTCGGATTCAATCTCTGACGCCGTCTGGATCCAAATCTAGGCCGTCTGAGTTGCGACGCCCTACTCTTTTAAACCTGATGCCGTCACTTGTAAATTAGAAATTTGGCTACTGAGTCGTCTCAAGATGTGTCGCGACGGCGTCGCAAATAAGCCCTGACGCCGTCCCCTTTCAATCCCAGCAGCTTGAGTGTCTCGATTCTTGACTTTGGCCATTTTCTTCGTATATTCACGCCTTTTCGTCCGAATAAGTGTCATTCCAGCAATTTGCCTTCAAGAGACCTAAAAAGTGAAAAGGAACGAAATTAAGTAGTAACGGATACAAAAGTGATCAATTAAGGGCTTAAATGACCCCTCAAAATGGTACCTTTTAAATCCTTATCAAATATCCCTACACTTGGTATTTGCTCGTCCTCAAGAAAATGTGCTTTTAGCCAATTGATTTATAAGTTAGGGGTCATGAAGCATTAGTTTAGAACGATTCACAACACATATAAGCCCCGTAAAAGTCATAACAAGCACGGAAATTACATACTAGCACCTCACATGGGGTGTTTGGATACTCACATCTTTCGGGTGTATATGAAATACAACAAGTTGGAAATGGAAGATAAACACTCGTTAACCGGTCCTAGTATATAGATTACCATAGGCTTGAGACTAGATCAAACCTCCATCGCTTTGGCTTAAGCACCTAGGAAAAACTATCCAAGAGGTCTTTTAAAGGGTTGTAACGTTAGGCTTACGGTAGGGAAACAAAGGGTTTGGTGGGATAGGCGATTTAGTGGTGGCAAGTCAAAAATCTTTATGTTACAAGCATGCGAAGAATGGCGTTGCTAAGCCAAGACTCGACACTCTAAACTCTAGATAAATTGAGATAGACAAACATAAATTTAAAGATAGATGTAGGATGGTAGCCCGTTTTTTTTTTTTTTTTTTTTTTTTTTTGAATCACTCTTTTTTTCGATTTTTTTTCTTCATACACTTTTACTCTACCATCCTCTACGATAACATCAAAATGATAGGGATTTATAGGCACATCCCTACACTTGAGTTTTTATTACTCTAACACTAATTTGACCCGAATTGAAAAGATCAAAACACTTGGAGTACATTATTACGCAAATAAAGGGAATTTGAATTTAACGTTCCCTTCCTGTTATTTCATAAAATTTAACTTTTCACATGAGTCCCAATCGTCCCAAAACTGTGAACAAAGGATATGACTCGACTTAGCAACTTATGTAAGCAACTAGATAATTGAACTAAGGGTTTAGTGTGATAACAATAATGCACTAAAAGTGAGTGCATACAAGGTAGGCTAAGGCGATTTGGGTATACATTTGGGGGTGGATTGTAAACAATGCTCTTCATTGATATTCCAAAAAACCGAAACATCACGAGAACCACGAAAAAGATAGGCTCTGAGGGGTTAACTAGGGGTATCGTGTACTAAAGATGAGTACAACGCAAGGGTGTGGGGGAATTACTCAACCGATGTGGAAGAAGTAATTATATTACGGGTATCAAACAAGGGTTATCCTAATGCCTCTTATCATTTAGTTATTACTAACTACACAAGTGTAGTCTTACTAGCGATCTCGGAATGCATCACAAAAAAAGTTCTAGAACCTATTATACTACCGGTTCACACTCGAAGCAATAAGGATGAATGCTTTAATTCCTACAAATCTAAGGGCGATCCTCACATTTTGGGTGGAATTTAAGTGGTAAAGGGTTTTTGTGCTAGTCATATAACTTCCTATCCATGAGACGCTTTATTAAGACTAATGGCCCACTCCTATATGTCATGAAAAAATTTAAATTTGGTGCCAAAATTACCCTAACCGATATTTCTCATGGTTTATTACACAAATGAAATTGGACAAGGCAAATAGTCAAGGATAAGCATAGTTTCAAAGTTCCCGTTTTATTTTCCCTCCCTACACTTAAACTAAACATTGTCCCCAATGTTCCCCGAAAGTATCAAAGTTATGATAATGGAAGGTAATTAAAAACGAAAGAAACAAGTACTCCCCTGATTAGCTCGGTAGGATCCGTGTGAAGTAGTGGTTAAATTTTCTTCCAAGAAGATCGTTTGCGTGAAGAGCTCCTTCAAATCTTATGTATCTTCTTCTTGATAAATTGGTCCTGCACACTTGAAGAAAATAAACGAAACCTTCGCGTAAAATCGACGATAACAAAATATATAAGACTCTACTAAACTAGGATATAATGCTTGTGGAATGGATGTTTACAAATTTTCTGGAAAATTAAGACCTGGAAAATTCAAAAAATTTATAAGTAGCTCAGAAAACGAGAAAAAGTAGTAAACTGTTTCTACTCCTCCTGAAGCCGTCAGGTTGCGACCCTGACGCCGTCAGGTTATCCTGACAGAAACTGGTCTGCGATTTTCTGGAAAATTTTTATCTTTAGAATCTGGAAAAATTTATGCAATACATCCATTATGACTCGATACAAGCATTTGACTCGAACAAACACACATGTATATCTTTTAAATAATTGTAATTCTCATGTTCACGTTCTTTTTGAAAACGTGTGTAATCCTCCCTACACTTATCCCTTATGTAAAATACCTTTATATGTAATTGAGACGACGTTAAAGACAAAATAAAGCATTTTTACAAATTTAAACATGAGAATAAACAATCAATAAAAGATACACGACACACAAACAAGCAAACAATTAAGCATGGGTTGCCTCCCACGAAGCGCTTTTCTTTATTTATGAGTCTTGTAGCTAGACTCGAAGTCGTTCCCCTACGTTGTCTCATTTTTCATTCTCAATGAGAATTCTATCATATTGACAAAATTTTCATCGACTCTATACCTAGGCCCTAGGGTCAAGCAATCCTTATAATAAAGTCTCCTTTTCTCCTACATGAAATTCAAACCTTTTTCAACATCGTCTTCAATTTTTTCCTCAAAAGCTCTAATGTTGTCTCGTTCAAAAAGGGATAAAGGGCCATACCGTTCGTCTTCCAAGGCATCCTATAAGTGATCTCATCGTTCCCTTCCTTAAACCTAACCATTCCTTCAAACTTTTTATGGCTCATTTTAGACTTTTCAACAAACGGTTTTCCTAGCACTACTTGGGATAAGCTATAGTCAATGACACATCTGATGTCTTCTAGGACCAGAAAATCAACTAGGTAGGTGAAATTCCCTATAAAGACGTGTACATCCTTGACTCTTCCTACAAAGTTGCAAACCCTACCTGGATACTTAAGGTCTCTCTTAATCTTAAGTCGCTCATTCATAATGTCATTGTAAAAAACTGATGACATCACATTAATGGGAGATTCCGTAACTATGTAAGCATGCTCGACATTCCTATATCCGATCAAACAAGGAATTATGAGGTTCCAAGGATTTCCTCTCCTAATCTTTGGACATATCCTAATGATGGGTGATCTGGGATTATCGATTATGTATTGATGTTAAGCAATCTCTTCCTTAGTGGGGTAAAGATTGAAATAAGCACTATCCTCCTCATTCACGTTTCTATCCACTAAGCCATTTTCCGAATTACTGTTGATCATGGAGCCAACTACAGAGGCGCTCACCACTTTCTCAACAGCATCCCTAATTGTACTATCAAATACCTTTTGCAAATCTTGAAGGTCGGTGTTTCTACTCACATAACGGCTTCGGCGGTTGTGTTGGTCATTGGGTTGGGTTTTGATTGAAAGTGATTTATTCGGTGGTGGGTTGTTGTTTGATGAGCAATCACCTTCCATGATGAAAAGTGATTAGATTACGAACAAAGGTCACAAAGAAGGGGGATAGACTACGAGGAAGCTAAAAATGGGAAAAAATCTTACTTGATAGGAATCATGCAAGGAAACCTAAACGAGGTGGACTCCTAACTAGCTATTCTATTCCCCGGCAGCGGCGCCAAAAACTTGATACGCGTACAACGCGAGTTTGAGGTCAAAGGAACTTCCTTTTCGTCGAGCAAGTTTTTCAACACCCTAGGCAGTGAACCTAATCGTTGTAGTGTAGTATTAGGGTAAGCCACGGGTATTGATATCGTTCTCTAGGGGAATATGAATGCTAGTGAGAAGTTACTACGCTAAGGTTGGGGTTGAGGAAGATTATTTTTTATCTTTTTTATATTTTTTTAGGAAATTGAAAGGTACAAATCTCGGGGTTTGGATTTGGGGGTTGGTATTGCTACCGATGACTCTACTTATCTAATTATCTATTCCTAAGGTGAGTGTAGTCTATGTCCATTTTTGTGTGCTTGTATGATAGTTAAAAATGTGTTTACTTAGATGTTATTAATCCCTAGTTATCTCCTATTGATGGTTGAATTGTCACGTCCTTATTCTTAACGCGTTGTGTTTCTAAGGTCGTAGGGTATGCGTTTATCCCTAACTCTTTGAAGCTACCAAAGGTTAATGACTACGAAATCTCTAGGATTCATAAACTTAACACTAAGGTTATCTTTGGATATCTAGCCTACAATTCCACTAGTAACTATAAGCTAAGGTTCAACAAAGACTAATCAAGCATTAATAACACAACGAATGACCTATCGCAATACTAGGTCAATCACAATTAAGATAAGAGACAACCAATCAATATTCAATAACTAGGTTTCATATTATCTAAGCAAACACACAAGTAAATTTGCCGGACATGGAGAAAATGCAAGCATACACACAATCAATTGAAGACATGATTAAATCAATGAAGTAAAACACTTATCTTGTTGTAAAATAGGGTATGGAACCCTAAGATACTGCACAAGACAGCCTTGGTTCGGTTTAGGTTTTTACTCCACAAAACTACCTCCCTAAAAACTGAAAAATTCGGATTCTATATATAGTGTTACAAATTGCGACGGCGTCACTCTTTAATTGTGACGCCATCGGGTCGCCGCCATTAGGGTTTCGTCTTGGCCACGTCAACTCTGTGACGGCGTCGGCTTCAATCTCTGACGCCGTCTGGATCCAAATCTAGGTCGTCTGAGTTGCGACCCCCTACTCTTTTAAACCTGATGCCGTCACTTGTAAATTAGCAATTTGGCTACTGAGTCGTCTCAAGATGTGTCGCGACGGCGTCGCAAGTAAGCCCTGACGCCGTCCCCTTTCAATCCCAGCAGCTTGAGTGTCTCGATTATTGACTTTGGCCATTTTCTTCGTATATTCGCGCCTTTTCGTCCGAATAAGTGTCATTCCAGCAATTTGCCTTCAAGAGACCTAAAAAGTGAAAAGGAACGAAATTAAGTAGTAACGGATACAAAAGTGATCAATTAAGGGCTTAAATGACCCCTAAAAAAGGTACCTTTTAAATCCTTATCAACGACACATTTCTAATTTGTCGTATTGGAACATGTTCATCCATCATCATGTATCTGCATATTCTTTATCTTTGTATTGGGATGTGAAGGAATATTTTATATAAAAAAAGAAAATGTCATTGCGGAACAATTTCAAAAAACTAAATGTATGAACAAAAATAAATTGTATTAATAGGAAGCTCGATTCTTTCACGCAAAAAACTGAGCAAACTGATTGGCAATAAAGGTAAATTTGGTAACTTAGTGAGTCAAACGAATTTACAATCAATTCGAAAACTTTAGGGGTTAAATGTCAAATAACGTTATATTCTGATTGATCGAAAGAGTTTACAGTTAAGTCTAAAATCTTAGATAAAAAGTTAACCTTAAATTTAATTTTATGGACATATCTGCAAAAATTTCAGTTCCAATACTTTTTAGTTAAGTTTCTAAATTTAACAAATACTATAGACTTTTTACTTTAAAAAAAAACTTTACTACTACTACTGCTGCTACTGCTACTCCTACTGCTGCTCCAGTTGCTACTGCTGCTACTACTAATTGTTAACTAGTACCTGCTACCGCTACTGCTACAGATACTAACTATTGATGCTACTGCTGCTGCTACTACTAAATGCTAACTACTACGGCTAACTGCTGCTACTACTGCTACTAACTGCTGCTGCTAACTACTACTGCTAACTTCTACTGGTATTGGTACTGGCTATTGCTACTGCTACTGCTACTGCTACTGCTACTACTATTATTGCTACTACTCCTACTCCTACTCCCATTGTTACTGCTACTCCTAATCCTACTACTACTATTATTTTATTATTATTGTTGTTGTTATTATTAATATTTTTATATAAAACATCACTTTATTAAAAATTCATAGGATTTACAAGAAGTTAGTGAGAATCTGAGATACTATCTTGGGCCCCTACTCTTCAAGCTATAGCAAAGCTAGTTCTACTAAATATATGAATGGTAGTACATGCCTCAATGTCTTGAGTCACAGAGAACTTTCGGACCCGCTTCAGTAAGGTCACCGCATCCCTCTCAAGTTCCCCAAAAGAATTGAATGAGAAGGGAATAAAATCATATCCAATATCCGCGTATTTAGCCTCATAATTTGTGCGTTTACGTTGTGCGGCCTCGAATCACAACACGACCAGGCACAAAATTAACCATACCAATTTGCGTCAAAGGCGATGACCCTGTCCAACTGACACATTTATCAAGCACTTTGTCCCACGAATAGAGCAACATATCATCTGGATGTATGGGTTTGTCCCTCCCTCCACCAAACCCGATATCAACTTTTTTACGAGTTGAAATCCCCGACCGAGAACATATTTCAACAAGGGTATCGCCCACCAAGTTATGCCAATTTTTAATACCAATAATACCAGTGCATGATACAACATGGTCCCCAAAAATATCCCATGTGAAGACCCTGGAATAAGTTGAGCACGTCATCTAAAGCAAGAATAGGGAAACACATAGCCGATAACATAACACACACCGGTAGATCCTAACATTCATAGTTTGTCCCAACCTGGAGATCGAAACCACCATAAGCCAGTCCTAAGTGTAGTCCTCCATTTGAGATTTCCATAACGCCATATGTCGAGTAGATAGGGGAAAAGTAGATTCATCCGTTTGAGTAACACGTGTAAAATAAATATCCGCCGGTTTCTTCATGTGTTTGGGGGCAGCAATATCACTTGGATTATTCAAAAGCTCAATATTCATTTTCGCATTAAAAGCACATAATGTATCATCAAAGGAAGACCCAAAAGTTACAATACCATAATATCATAGTAGCTTACTCTGTAAGCTAGTAGATTGAAGTCTAGACGCAAGGATTACATAGTTCAATACATCACCTGCAAAGTAAACACCAAGCCCCCCCCCCCCCCCCCAACGCAAAGGGTAAGTTGGCAAGTCTCCATTGCCAATAATCAAAACCAGGTCAGAAGCAGTGATAATACGCTCTATAGAAATATGAAGTGCCGCATCAAAAGAACTCTAAGCACACTTAAAGACCCGAGGAGAGCATGTGAGCATAGAAAAATGTAGTTTGGATATACCCGCATAAGCATGAATGAGCAGCAACTCACAATGCGGGCTATTAATATTAGAAACAACACCCATAAGCTCAATGGTTCATAACAAGCTCACTACTAAAATCAGAATCCACACTAGCAGACCGACCTAGTATTATAACACCATGCAAGGGTCATGCAATATTAGGCGGGAAAACACCCACAAGCCTACTTCTGGCGTCTTCCTTTGGCTAAAAAACCTTGGTTTTATTATTATTAAGGTGTAAATTGCAAAGAGGTCCATCAACCATAATAAGCTCTAAAACCTTATCCACAACCAAAGTATCTCCAATAATAGTGCTATCATCCAGATACCAAGCTTGAATGGAAAGGCTAAATGAGTCTCTAATACCAAATGATGTAACACTAAGGCAACAAGCAGAGGTCCAAGAGGATCACCTTGGTACAACCATAAGGGTATGCTCCTCATAATATAATCTATCTGGGCTATAGTAACAAAATTTCACTCAATGTGAAATAGCATGACAACGAAAGCGACCTTCCTGTAGCATAACCTCACGATCCACCAAATTGAAGGCATTTTTGAAACCCACCAACAACATCGAAAGAACCACATCATATCCACGATCTTCAATTAACCGATTCATGGCACGAAGTATAGCCTCCCCTTCTTCAGATACCCAACATCGAACTGTAGATCTCATCCAAAGAATGGCCAATCATAGCATCACTAACGTTCAAAACCAAACGCCTCCAAACAGTACCCACAACAATAGCAAAGATACCACCTATCGGCTTGACCGAAGGTGTGAGAGGAGCACTAGCAATATACTCACCCAACATACTGCGACATTTACCATCAAGAAATAGATTCACCACTTGGGTGATAGAACGACTAACTCATAAAAAATAGCCACAACATCACCACTTAAACAATCTAAAAGGTTATGGGCCCGCAAACCATTCCGTTCACAAGACGTATCATGAGGGAAACTCTTAATCATATCTGGAACCACAACAGGAGATGCAATGAGGTGACTATGATCAATAGGTATATGCGGCAAAGGGGGATCAGATTTGAAAAGGTGCTTAGCCTTTAAGTTCTCAAGAGTGGTATCATTATACGGAGCAACACATAAGAAGAAAAAACTTTTACACTACTTGACATTACGCTCAACCAAGTCCAAGTTTTCCTCATCAATAATAGATCATGAATGGAAGAGTTCAACTAAAGCCTCTCTTACAATTTGCGAACTACCACCAGGCATACCCCAAGATTGAATGGCATTAGCAATATACTCTTACTGGCGCTGACGCTTAATAGCAGACCTACACTCGAGATTACTATTCAGGCAAAAGGTTTTAAAGAGACAAAAAGGCAAGACTAACAAACTAACCCAACAAGAAATTTCATCAAGCGTGCATATCACCTTATCAAGAGCTTCTTTCAATACCCCGAGAGAACCCTAAGTGACACTTGGGAGGGATGGATTTGGCAGTATGCAACCCCTTAGAAAGTAAAGTGTCAAGGAGAGGTAAATCGAAACCACCATGCTCGTCTAAAACTAAACCTTCAACATGGGCAAGTTGAACAGAAGAAAGAACTTGTGGTTTGGTGAGATCATACAACACGAACCTAGCAACACCATCACCACCATCAAGGAGTGCCACAAAATTAAAACCATTGCCATGTCAATACTTAGATCGAAGATTATACATCTTACAACAAACCCTGCATAACCAAAGACCTATACGTTTAATCGTAACCTTAGTCACCTTGAAAACAACAAGATTAGTAGCCAAATAATGTTTTGGGATATCTAGCACATCCCCATTGAAATGAAGATCACGAAGATAAGTGATCAATGAGGTTTTGGTAAGCATGTTTCCACTACCATCGTAATAACCACTAAGACCCACAAAAGGTAGTGAAACCGCACAATAGCCATAATGATCAGAACATGAACCAAACCAACCACCACCGCCACCACAATCAAAGCCAGAACGCCAAGGATGATACCAAAATACCAAGGATAATACCACCAAAATACCAAAATATCACCAAAATACCACAAACATGTAAAACCATATGTGAAATGGTACTGGATACTACCAAAACGCCACAACAAAACGCCAAGAGCCAAAACCAAAACTGATCATGCATGAAAAGGCCAAGCCAAAACCAAAATGCCAAGGACACAGGAATGTTGAACAAAATGAAGGAAGTCCAGGCCTAGGTGTTCACACATGAAAACACCATGTCCATGAACGCCAAGCCAATGCAAACCCCTAGGCATTAATGCCAAACCCTAGAAGTTAACACAAGAAAAAACTAAGAGCTATCATGAAGATGCAACATGCCATGAAGAAGCAACCAAGACCCAAACAACTCGAAACCCCAAAATTGTTACGAAGACGCAAACTACTTGAAACCAAGAAGCAACCAAGACCCAAACAACTCGAAAGGCAGAGACTGTTATGAAGATGAAACATGCCTGAAACCAAGAAGCAACCAAGAAATGTTATGAAGATGCAACCTGTTACAAAGAAGCAACCAAGACCTGAAAAATTCAAAACCGAGATACAGTCTCGAAGATGCAAACTGCCCGAAACCTAGAACATAATTATGCCACACCAACAAATGAAACCTTAGACCTGTAAGAGGAAGAAAATGAAACCCAACAACTGAAAAGGAGAATCGATCACCCTCAGCAGCAAACGGAATTCCAACCAAGAGCGAAACCAAGAAAAAACGGAAACCGCTCGAAAAGGATAAAAACCAAACCCTAGGAAGATAGCCTAATTGTATAACTACAATCCAACATAAATCTATGTTGCAACACGAAGATCAGAAACCAACATAATTTTATTGGGAAAAAAAAAGAAAAACCCCAAGAAAGAACAGTCATATCTTATAACCTCGATCCAACTAAGATTTTTGAATCACTGTTGTAGAGATTATTATTATTATTATTATTATTATTATTATTTTTATTTTTTATATATATTTTTTTATTATCAAACATCACTTCATTAGAAAACCAAAAGGAATTACAAGAAATTGGTGGGAAGCCGAGACACTAGTTGGGCTCCCACTCCTTTCTGAATACAAAAGCTAAGTCTGTGAAAAATAAAAGCCCCACTTTTGACACTATTCGAGTGGCTAATAGCAACACTCTTGATACGTGAAAGTGTGTCCAAAGCTTCAGAGTCAAGCTCCCCAAATGTAGAGAAGGCAAATGGGATGAACTTGTAGCCATTTTCTTCACATTTGGACACATATTTCTTTTTCTTCTTCTCCACAGCGTTATGTAAGGCCACCCCGGGAGCCCACGCAGACGCATCAATACCCGCAAAAGGAGAGATTCCAGTCACATCCAAGCATGCGTCCTTACCTTATATCCAGTTGAATAATAGCAAGTCTGCCGGACGCAGCTCTTTCCCGTCCCTCGAAAGAAACCCCAATGGGCCTCCTTTTTCACCATAATCCCAACCTTGGAGCATATGTCGACAAGAATATCACGCACCAAGTTATGTCTGAATTTCACCCCCACTTCACTGGAACAGTGAACTGCATGGTCCCCCCATTGGTCCATACGATGCTTGCAGCTCGGGCAGGAGCTACCTTCAGAAAACATAGGTATGGTAAGCCTATAACACAATACCGAACGGAACTGGCGATGGTTCATCCTTTGGCCCAACCCATCAACAGGTATGGTGAAAAGGAAATCTTGTGCATGTGGAGCCCGGGTACAACTGAGGATAGCTACCTGCCTCGGGCTTAACGAATACTTAGTAACAAGATCTTTCTCGATGACACCAAAGTAACACTTTCCCAAGGTTTTCATCATATGGGGGCAGGAGTGTCAGAGGAGACCGAGAATGTGTCTGTGTTGCAAGCACTGTTAAACATATCGAGGGCATGTTGAAATGAAGGGCCATGAGAATTGATGCCCGTTTTAACCAGAATCTGGTCCTGCATATCACTGGTTTGCAAGCGAGAGGCGAGGAAAGCATATTGGATGATGTCGCTCGCCGCATGAATGCCCAGCCCACCCATATTGATTGGGAGGGTGGCAAGCCGCCACTGCCAGTCACCAAAACCTGGCCCGGAGGCTGTAATAATCTTCTCCAAGGAAGCACACAACATCTGGTCAAAGCGGACTTGGGCTTCTCGCACGTACAAAGGGGAACAAGTTCGTAAAGCATAAGTTAGTTTCGCAACCCCGGCACAATTACGAAGAAGAAGGAGCTCACATTGGGGGTCATTAAGTTTGAGGATAGCTTCCATTAGCAAGATAGTTTTAGAGACCCTTTTCAAAGCCAGCTCCTGGCAAAAACTTTCATCCAAACTAACTGAACCACCCAGCAGTTTGACACCTTCGACTGGGCGGGAGATATTTATGGGGAAAACACCCTCCACCCTACTTCTAGGATCCTCCGTAGGCCAGAAGAGTTCAGTCTTATCGACATTCAAAAATAACCCCCGAGCCGGTCCATCTGTCATAATAATGTCAAGCGCCTTGGCAACCATAAGGGTGTCTCCTACAATAGTACCATCGTCAAGATACCAGGCCTGGAGTGTGAGCTCGCAGGACCTATTGATAGCATGGACAAGGGGGTGCAAGACAAGGGCGAACAACAAGGGACCTAGCGGGTCCCCCTGTTGCACCCCTTTGGCAAGACCAGAGGATAGAATCATCATAATAAAGTCTAGCTGGCCTGGCATAGCAAAACTCAACCCAAGGAGCAATAGAAGGGCATCTGATCCTGGTCTCCTGGAGAAGGACACCCCTGTCAACCATATTAAAAGCGTTCTGAAAATCCACCAGCAACATGGAAATCCCAACAGTGTGACCCTTAGCCTCAACGAGTCGATTCACCGAATGAAGGACAGCCTCACAACCACCCGGAACACCGACCCCAAATTGAAAGTCCTGCAAATAGGTATTCATAGAGTTACTGATAGAAGACGAAGCAACCTTCGAAACAAGCCTACGCCAGACCGTGCCGACAGCAATAGGGCGTATGCCTCCACCCGGCTTAACCAACGGAGTCAAGGGGGCACTAGCAATATATTCCCCCAATATAGCAGGGCACATTCCACCGAGGAAAAGGTTGACAACCCCCGTGATGGAACCTAACAGGTCATCAGCAATGGCGGACGCAACCCCTCCTAAAATATCCATTAAATGTTGTGCTCTAAGCCCATCTTATTATTATTATTATTATTATTATTATTATTATTATTATTATTATTATTATTATTATTATTATTATTATTATTATTATTATTATTATATATTTTTTTTATTAAAAACTCATAGGATTACAAAAGATTAGTGGGGAGCCTCGAAACCAACTGAGCCCCCACACCTCTAGCAATGGTAAAACCAATCCTATTAAAGATATAAACTGCTGCACGCGCTCCAATGTCACTTTATTATTATTATTATTATTATTATTATTATTATTATTATTATTATTATTATTATTATTATTATTATTATTATTATTATTATTATTATTATTATTAAACATCACTTCATTAGAAAATCGTAGGATTTACAATAAATTAGTGGGGAGCCGAGAGACTAATTGGGCCCCACCCCTGTAGCTATAGCAAAGCTAATCCTACTAAAAATATGATCAGCAGCACGTTCGCCAATTTCCTGAGTCAACGAGAAACTACGGATGCGCTTTATTATTATTATTATTATTATTATTATTATTATTATTATTATTTTTTTTTTTTTTTTTTTTTTTTTTTTTTTTTTTTTTTTTTTTAAAACATCACTTTTATTAAAAACTCATAGGATTACAAAAGATTAGTGGGGAGCCTCGAAACCAACTGAGCCCCCACACCTCTAGCAATGGTAAAACCAATCCTATTAAAAATATAAACTGCTGCACGCGCTCCAATGTCCTGAGTCATCGAGAAACGTCGAATACGCTTGAGTAGAGTGACTGCATCTTTATCAAGTTCCCCAAAAGAGGAAAAAGAGAAGGGGAGAAATCCATACCCAATATCCGCACATTTGGCCTCATACTTGACCCGTTTACGCTGAGCAGCATCACTGATCGCTCGCCCTGGTATAAAATCAATCAACCCGGATTGCGTCAAGGGCGACGAACCTGTAAGGTCAACACATACATCACGTCCACTATCCCAAGAATAGAGTAGTATGTCAGCCGGTCGCAAGGATCTGTCCCCATCTCCAAAAAGCCCAATATCCACCTCCTTGCGAGCGGAAATCCCTGATCGAGAGCATATGTCAACAAGAACATCACGCACAAGGTTGTGACGATGTTTAATACCAACAATACCCGCACACGAAACAGCGTGATCCCCGTAAATATCTCCAGGAAAAACCTTAGAGCAAGCAGAACACGGTACCTGAACGGTGAAAAGAGGAACACCCAAACGATAACACAGTACACACCGATAAGCCCTGGCACTCATAGTCTGTCCCAATCCAGATACCGGAGCCACCCTAAGCCAATCCGAAGTGTGATCCTCCTTTAAAGAGCTCCATAACGCCATCTGTCGAGGGGAAAGATGGAAAATAGATTCAACATTTTGGGAAACCCGACCGAAGTATATATCTGCCAATTTCTTCATAAGTTTGGGGGCAGCGACCTCGCTAAGGTTACTCAAAAGATCAATATCCATATTCACGTTGAAAGTACATAAAGCATCATCAAAGGAGGGACCAGCAGTAATAATACCCGAACCATGAAGAAGCTTAGTCTGAAGGCCAGCTGATTGAAGTCTAGAAGCAATGAAGGCATAGTTCAAGACATCACCTGCAGAATATAAACCAAGTCCCCCAAAAGCAAAAGGTAAAGTGGCGAGTCTCCACTGCCAGTCACCAAAACCAGGTCCAGAAGCAGTGACAATACGCTCTAAAGAAGAACGAAGTGCCGCATCAAAAGAAACCTGAGCGCACTCAAAGACCCGAGGAGAACATGTGCGCATAGAAAAATAGAGCTTAGAAATACCAGCACATGCTCGGAGTAACAACAACTCGCATTGAGGGTCATTAAGTTTGGCAACTGCCTCCATAAGTTCAATAGTTTTAGCAACCCTTTTCAGGACCAACTTACTACCAAACTCAAAATCCACACTAACAGGTCCACCCAATAATTTAACACCATGTGAGGGGCGAGAAATATTAGGGGGAAAAACACCATCATACCTGCTTCTGGGGTCCTCTAGTGGCCAAAAGACTTCAGTTTTATCAACATTGAGGTGTAAGCCACGACAAGGTCCGTCTGCCATAATCAACTCTAAAACCTTACCCACAACCAAGGTATCACCAATAATAGTGCCATCATCCAAATACCAAGCTTGAAAGGAAAGGTCAAAAGAATCTCGAATCTTACATGCTAAGGGATGTAAAACTAAAGCAAAAAGAAGAGGCCCAAGCGGATCACCTTGTTGCACACCTTGATGAGACCAAAGAGTATGCTCACCATAATATAATCTGGCAGGACTAGAGTAGCAAAACTCCACCCACTGTGAAATAGCCGGGAAATGCAAACGTACCTCATGTAACATAACAGCCCGGTCCACCATGTTGAAAGCGTTTTTAAAATCAACCAACAACATGGACAGACCAACCTCACACCCGCGGTCCTCAACCAAACGGTTCACAGCATGGAGAATAGCTTCCCCTCCCCCAGATACCCCAACACCAAGTTGTAAATCATCAAAATAACTGCCTGAAGAGTGGCTAAGCATGGAAGCACAAACCTTGGAAACTAACCGCCTCCAAACAGTCCCAACAGCAATAGGACGGATACCCCCTCCTGGTTTGACTAAGGGTAATATTATTATTATTATTATTATTATTATTATTATTATTATTATTATTATTATTATTATTATTATTATTATTATTATTATTATTATTATTATTATTATTATAAAAACATCACTTCATTAGAAAACTAAAAGGAATTACAAGAAATTGGTGGGAAGCCGAGACACTAGTTGGGCTCTCACTCCTTTCTGAATACAAAAGCTAAGTCTGTGAAAAATAAAAGCCCCACTCTTGACACTATTCGAGTGGCTAATAGCAACACTCTTGATACGTGAAAGTGTGTCCAAAGCTTCCGTGTCAAGCTCCCCAAATGTAGAGAAGGCAAATGGGATGAACTTGTAGCCATTTTCTTCACATTTTGACATATATTTCTTTTTCTTCTTCTCCACATCGTTATGTAAGGTCACCCCGGAAACCCACGCAGACGCATCAATACCCGCAAAAGGAGAGATTCCCGTCACATCCACACACGCGTCCTTACCTTGGATCCAGTTGAATAATAGTAGGTCTGCCCGACGCAGCTCTTTCCCGTCAATCGAAAGAAATCCCAATGGGGCCTCCTTTTTCACCATAATCCCAACCTTGGAAAATATGTCGACAAGAATATCACGCACCAAGTTATGTCTGAATTTTACCCCCACTTCACTGGAACAGTGAACTGCATGGTCCCCCCATTGGTCCATACGATGCTTACAGCTCGGACAGGAGCTACCTTCAGAAAACATAGGTATGGTAAGCCTATAACACAATACCGAACGGAATTGGCGATGGTTCATCCTTTGGCCCAACCCATCAATAGGTATGGTGAATAGGAAATCTTGTGCATGTGGAGCCCGGGTACAACTGAGGATAGCTACATGTCTCGGGCTTAACGAATACTTAGAAACAAGATCTTTCTCGATGACACCAAAGTAACACTTTGCCAAAGTTTTCATCATATGGGGGGCAGGAGCGTCAGAGGCGACCGAGAACATGTCTGTGTTACAAGCACTGTTAAACATATTGAGGGCATTTTGAAACGAAGGGCCATGAGAATTGATGCATGTTTTAACCAGAATCTGGTCCTGCATATCACTAGTTTGCAAACGAGAGGCGAGGAAAGCGTAATGGATGATGTCACTCGCCGCATGAATGCCCAGCCCGCCCATCTTGATTGGGAGGGTGGCAAGCCGCCACTGCCACTCACCAAAACCTGGCCCAGAGGCTGTAATAATCTTCTCCAAGGAAGCACGCAACATCAGGTCAAACCGGACTTGGGCTTCTCGCACATACAAATGGGAACATGTCCGTAAAGCATAAGATAATTTCGCAACCCCGACACAATTACGAAGAAGAAGGAGCTCACATTGGGGGACATTAAGTTTGAGGATGGCTTCCATAAGCAAGATAGTTTTAGAAACCCTTTTCAAAGCCAGCTCCTGACAAAAACTTTCATCCAAACTAACTGAACCACCAAGTAGTTTGACACCTTCGACTGGGCGGGAGATATTTATGGGAAAAACACCCTCCACCTTACTTATGGGATCCTCCGTGGGCCAGAAGAGTTCAGTCTTATCGACATTCAAAAACAACCCCCGAGCCGGTCCATCTGTCATAATAATGTCAAGCGCCTTGGCAACTATAAGGGTGTCTCCTACAATAGTACCATCGTTAAGATACTAGGCCTGGAGTGTGAGCTCGCAGGACCTATTGATGGCATGGACAAGGGGGTGTAAGACGAGTGCGAACAACAAAAGACCTAGCGGGGTCCCCGTGTTGCACCCCTTGACAAGACCAGAGGATAGAATCATCGTAATAAAGTCTAGATGGCCTGGCATAGCAAAACTCAACCCAAGGAGCAATGGAAGAGCATCTGATCCTGGTCTCCTGGAGAAGGACACTCTTATCAACCAGATTGAAAGCGTTATCAAAATCCACCAGCAGCATGGAAAACCCAACAGTGTGACCCTTAGCCTCAACAAGCCGACCCCAAATTGAAAGTCCTGCAAATAGGTATTCATAGAGTTACTAATAGAAGACAAAGCAACCTTCGAAACAAGCCTACGCCAGACCGTGTCGACAACAATAGGGTGTATGCCTCCACCCGGCTTAACCAACGGAGTCAAGGGGGCACTAGCAATAAATTCCCCCAGTATAGCAGGACACAATCCACCGAGAAAAAGGTTGACAACCCCCGTGATGGAACCTAACCGACCATCAGCAATGGCGAACGCATCCCCTCCTAAAATATCCATTAAATGTTGTGCTCTAAGCCCATCTCGGCCACATGAAGTCCCTTTTGGGAAACTGCGGATCCTATTCAACACCAAGTCCTTATCCACAAGAAGTGCATCTTCATCTAGAGGAGACGATGACAAAATTGGAAGTGGGGCGTGGGGATGTTTGGCCTCTAGCTCGTGCGGGGTGTCAGATGTAGGTGGAGCGACACCAGAAGACGTAAGTACCTTAATGGCCGTGATAAAGTGTCCGTCCCCCAGTTTGCGCTTACATTGAACTAGGTTAGATGCATCAAGATCTTTGGGTTTCGTCATCCCCCCGAAGGATGAAGTGGTCCCAGATAAACGTTCCATCACTAGAGCAAACCTATCTGCAGGATCCTTCCAGCAGAAAATAGCCCGAGAGATACATTCAAGCTGGCACCTATCTCGCTCTCCAGAACGTCGTTGAGCTCTATTAGTTGGTACGAAAGTGGTCAAAACAGAACACGGCAAGATAAGGAGTTGCACCCGTACCGCCAGATCCCCCGGACATGCAAGAACCCTATCTAAGGCATTACGAAAAATCTTGGTGAATCCGAAGCGTAGCCTGGGGGGATGAAAAGAGCCGAAAAGGGTACTGCCTGGGATACAAGATTTTATTATTATTATTATTATTATTATTATTATTATTATTATTATTATTATTATTATTATTATTATTATTATTATTATTATTATTATTATTATTATTATTATTATTATCATCATCATCATTAAATTAAAATCATAATACCCAAAACTCTATTTATACAAGATTTTATAAAATCAAAATGACAACACAAGCTATTGTGATATAAAAACAAAGACACGTGATTGCAAATATATCAACGACTCATATACAATATTATCTAGTAACTACTATTAAAATTCTCACAAAAGCTAATAACAAGTTTTTATTACAACCTTTAAAGGAGTGATAATGCAACAAATCATGATACATATTCAATATTTCTCCTTGATATTTTAGTGAAAATATCCAAAACAAAATATATAAATAAAAATTTATCATTATAATTTTTTTCTAGTAAAATAGAAAACATATGAAAAATCTATACAGTACGTGTAAACTAAGTTTGATTCATTTTTAAAAGTTCGCACATGAGACTTATATACGAGAATTTCTAACGAATGGTTGCACCTTCCTTTGTGAAAACCATTACTATTTTTGTTTTAATTTTAATTTTTAAATTTGTAACACGACTTTGCATGTCAATATAACCAAACTCATAGTCAATCCACTCGCTAGATAAAATGGGCATTTTAAATAATGAAACATTTATAAGGTTCATAATAAATTCATGAAAAGTCACAAAATCAATTCAAATTTTTGCTAAGCAATGAATTCTTTTTTTTAAGTTACATATTACATCATCTGCGTTCCTAAATCAAGTTGATGTGTTTCGATCCAGTTTTAAATCTATAACTACAAACTACCTAGGATCTATACATATTAATAAGCAGTGTACCCAGTCGTACGTAGTGTACCTTAAGTAAGTCTGAGGTCGTCCGTAAGAGCTATGTGTTGTTTTCTAATTTGAGTTTAACTACTTGTGTTGTAGAAAGCAAATTAAATTGTCACAATTGATTTTTAAGTAAATGATTAAACTAATAAATGGAAATGAAGGAAATGGTTGTTTGTTATTCAATAACGAGAAATGGTGCTAACCTAGTTACTCCTTAATTAACCGAATGATTCTTTTCCTAGTGCAATGTCTAATGTTATTCTTATTGGTGGTTCTTATGTCACCTAGGTCAATTATGGTCATTGTAACCTAAGTCTATAATCCCTAGTTATTAATCCTAAGGTCTTAGCAACTAATCAACTAGTTCATACTCTTTAAGTTCCCAACTACCCTATATGACTTGCTTAATGTCAACAATCTCACTACTTGACATTTAAACTCATATTAGTAGTTACTAACATTAGTTTACACGCACTTTTTAAGAATTACTTTCATCTAGGCCCGAGATATGGTATGCCCTTTGCAACCAATAAGGATTGGTACTCCCTATAATCAACCTAATAGTCTAGCTTTTAGCTTGTGTCCTACTCACTACCTATTAGATACAAGATTGTCCTAATCACTACCAAAACGCGAGGATCTAGCAACAAGCATATAAGATATCAAATAAAAACAAGAATTAAAATAATGAAACCAAAATCATTGTATTAAATGAATCATAACTAAGCTAACATGCTAGGTGTTTAGCCGAGCATGGCAATAATCATAGCAAAAGTAATGTATAAATAATTAAATGAAGTAAAAATTGTGTTTGATATGATTACACTAACTCGATCTATCTTCGATGGTGATTGATGGTGGATTCTCCCTTGAAAAGTAGCTTGAATGGGGTGGAAAATGATCTTGGAGTAAACCCTAATCGTCCTTGGAGTTGTGTGTGATAGGTGTGTGTTTTGTGGTTGAATTAGGGATTGTATATATAGTGTTCGCTGGGCTCGTGTTTGTTACGACGTAGGTATAAGTGATGACCTACACAGTATACATCTCGGATCGAACATTCTTCTTAAGTCTTCATCTTGTTACGGCGTAGGTATATGTGTTTACTTGCCCCGCATATCCACCTGATCAAAAATGATTCATAGCTCTTCATGTCTACTGCATAGCCAATATGGGATCTTTACGACGTATTGTCTAGATAACTTGATGGTCAATAAGTCTTCATATTGTATACGGGGTATATCAAACAATATAATTACGCCGTATGTCATGCTGGATGAAGTTGGTGTCTAAATGATATCTTGAATATGGCGTAGGCACAACGGGCCATCTACGCCGTGTAGAGCTCTGGTCCAACTTTTCTCGTTTTCCTTCAAGTTACTTCTCATCTTCTTTTCTTTTCGCTCAATTGCTCATTTGAGTCATATTAATCAAATAAGAAGCAATTAAGTGTCAATGCATATAAAAACATTAGATTAATGAGCAAATAACATGGGATTTTGATAGTAAAAACTATACATTATATGATGTTATCACAAGTGTTTTGCAATAAGACAATAACTACTTTATTAATTTTTAGGGTTTGATTATCTGAACTAAATTTTTTCTACAAATCAAAAAATGCAAATTTTGATAATAATACTATCATTTATATGAGAGTTTACTTTGTATAATAACATTGTACTTTTAAAAAGTTGCATTTTAAACAATGCGTATAGTGATATATATCATCTTGCTACTTCAAGTCTTTAGCCACCCAAGTTTCATAACATCGTAAGACCTTATTAGTATTTGAAATTAATCACCTGAGAATTAATACACATATACAATATATTGTTATCAAATCAGATAAATTTAACCCAAACACAATATAAATAAAATACCAAAATATTTTAGTTATATGTATGTTAATTACTTGACTATTATCATATCACATAAGTAACATTCAACTTTATCTTAGGCATTACAAAACACGTTTTCGTAACCAACAGTTTTCGTCCAACCCAAAAATCCAATGTACAAGGCATCATTACCATATAAGATATATTTAACCCAAAACAAACCAAAACGCGTTTTTCATAACCGAAAACTAAACACCCGAACCCGAAAATCCAATGTATGACACACCGTTATCAGATCAGATACATTTAACCCGAACATGGTCCATTAATTAAAACTAAAATTCTACATCTACAACAAGTAAGTCTTTAAATACAGATAAATCTGGCAGAAAAATATTCGGAAACCAAACGCTCCAAATCTTCTTCCAATACTATTTTTTTGTTCTCTAACCCTAAAAACCCCTACTTGTTTTAAATCATCACCAATTCTTCAAATTCTTGAGTCATCACACCAATTAAACGTCATCAAGCTCATCAAATGAGTGAAGTAGGGTTTAAAATGATGAATTAAGGTTTGGAATGGAGGGATTAGGGTCTATAGCTTGATCGATCGGTTAATTCATGGTGAAACAATGGAATGAGTGACAAACTATTGAGGTGATTAATTTTATTAATTAAATAATTTATGTTTTGGTTATTTTTGGCTAACTTTGTGTTCAATTATTGTTATTATTGATGGTTATATGATTTGATTGGGTTTTTTAACTGGATTTGATTGGTTTTTTTAACTGGATTCAATTATCCAATAAAAGGAAGTTAGTAATAACACTATTGTACTTTTTGTATAAACTTTTGGTTATCTAAGCACTCTAAAATATTTAAAATATTTTAGGCCTAATTTAAACCCTTGCAAAGAACTTAAGAAAGGAAAAGTAATACTAAAAAAATAACAAAAAAACATTTTATGTCTTGTTATATGTTATTTGATCATACATGTCTTAGCGTGATTGTATATGTTATATTTTCAATTCGTTTACTCATAAAAACCTAGAGAAATAAAACTTTTACGATATAATCTTTTCTAAATGAAAACCAAGCATAAAAATAACACAAGTTTAAAAATGCTTGTTACATTTACTTTACTATTTTCAACTTTTAATTTAGTAACTTGATGAATATTAATTATTATTGAAACCGATAATAGCTGCAAAACTATATGAAGTAAAAAACAAAAATGAATAAATAGATAGCACGTACCATTTATTTTAGTTAAAAAGCAAAAAATAAATAAGAAAAAAAATGAGGAGGAGAATAACAAAAGGAAATAAAAGAAACGCATGCATATTAAATTTTTTACCTCGTCATTTGATTCAATTATACAAAGTGTTCAATACACATGTAAGAATTTGGTTTTACTACTTATATGGTGTTTTGTCTTTTTTTTATTTGCAAATTAAATTAATTAATTGCTATAATAAAACAACATGCGAGTTCTAGCATTTTAGAATTGGGTTTTACTATTCATATCATAAAACTTCATTTTTAGAACACCATTGTTATTTTGTTATGATAATGCATTTATCTAATATTTTAAATCACAAAAAGATAAAAACAACTTATAAATAGTAAAACCCCATTCATTGATATATAGAGTAATATGTAATGTAATCTTCTTATAGTTTATACCAACATATTCATTAGTCAATGCATCTACTAAGTATATATTATTTCGTCAATAATAGTTATACGCAATGATAATCAGTACTAGCAATAAAGCATTAACCAATATGTACCCAAAATTACTAAACCCACACGTTCCAACACAATTCAAGAAACCTCAAAGATATTATATTCTCAATTAAAGAAAAACAAACAACTATTGCTACCTATCGTCATTCTATACTTAAAAATATGTTACCTAATGTTTCTATATAATAAAAAGCTATTGCTAACCTATCGCTAGCTGCTACTGCCATATTTAAATAACACAACCTAAAAGAGTGTTTGGTTAAGATAATGCATAAAAGCTTGTGTATTTTCAAGAATCTCCAATTCAAAGGATTAATCTTATAGCCATTTAAAAAAAAGCTTTCCCAACCACCCTCTAAAACAGTAAAACAAATTGAAATAATTTGTAATCGTATTCACCATAAGTACATTAATGCTTAAAAATCTCAACATTTTTTAACTATAATTCTATAAATATATACACTATATACATTTACATTCACACTTAAACATACATATGGCCTTCACTCTTCCTCAATCCCCCAAGAACACTGCTCTAAGGAGCCAAGTTCTAATGGGACTGGGGAACCCGTCTAAGAGCCAATGCGGCCTCATCTTCTGCACCATCATCACCCCCACCACATATACAACCTGCCTTTGGCCACTCAACGGCAGGTTTTAGTAGTGGTGCTTCTTCAAGCAGTCCACTTACGCTTAACAAGCATAAAGTTGAAATCCTTATATGCAAGTGTAACGAGTGTTACGAGAAGGCCCTCTACGGGCATTTAAGATGGCATTCTCCACAAGAAAGGATTGAGAACAACCAAGAAATCCAATATGCATTGACCTCGGAGAACAGTGACCTTTTGGATTTAAAAAAGAAACCGGATGATGATGGTGACGCATAAATATCTTTTGATGACCGTCATTGTTTTGTTTTATGAATCTTTTTAGTTAGGAGTCCATACAATTTTACTTTAGTCCGTAAATGCCTAGACAATCAACTTCTATTTATTGTTATGCTTTGTTTTGTTTTGTTTTATTAGTACATATACAATTTCAGATCACCCTCATTTATAAATCCAAACTATACACACTAACAAATAACTAAACAAATCAAATAGTTAGATGGTATGCATCACACAAACATCAGGGCATACAAAATCATTCTTGACGAAAGCTTTTTTTCATCGTTTAGCTTTTAGCATTTAGAATGTAATGCTTGTTTTGCAACTAGCGTTTAGCGTTGGATTTTGTTAAAATGTTCATAGAGGATATTAGAGATAATTAGTCGGCCTAAGCCCAGTTTGTAGGCTTAGGGTCCGTTAGGGTTTCGTTTATGTCTCATGTAACATCTATATATTGTTTATGAATAATACATTATACCTACGGGGTTTTATAATGTTCTAACATGGTATCGGAGTGGGTCTAATCCTCAGACCTAGGTGGCTAAGTTGAGCCGCCTCCCCTAAACCACCCGTCATACCCTAACTATCCTAATTAAACCCTAAATTCACCAAATCACGTGTCCATCTAGCTACTATCTTCCTGCCATCATTTTTTAATCATACATCCTCATTCTTAGTATACATCTCACGTTCACAACCAATCACATATCCAACTATTTCATTATAGTATTACACATCTTCATTACATATCACAAATCATGTCCAAAGAAATTCTCAACAAAATCAAGAACTAATACCACGATGGAGATATGTTGTGCGCCATAAAAACGATCGAGATTTGTGATACATGAGCAAATGCCTCCATCGTGTGTAGATCGGAACCCTACCCGCCGACAACAAGTTGTCGTCGCCATCTGTGGGGTGTTTAGATATGGTGTGTGGAGTTGTGTCGTGAGATGTACGTGCCACCGTGGTGTGTAGCGGCGGTGGTGGTCGGTTGCATGTTTGTTGGGAAGAGGTGATAAGGTTGTTACTTACGGAGGGTTTATTTTTATTTGTTTTTGTGGTATGATTTTGATGGTGCTGCTGCTAGTGATTATATGATCAGTGATTGTAGTTAAAGGCTTATGGGATACTTAGCCGTTTAGCTTTTTTTTTGGTGATTTATAAGACTAAAGGCTAATAAAAGAAGCTTTTAGCGTCAACGTTTATCTTTTACATAATTTTACACTTAATAATTTCAGCCACAAATATGTTTCTAGACGCTTTTATAAAAGACTTATAAATCACAACTAATGCTAGTTTTATCAAACATAGCATAATACTATGTTTTCTTTATAAATGTTTTTGTTAACGTAGCCGTGTATATGTAATTATAAAGTAGTATTTGAGAAGTAACATTGATAAAAAGAAAAAGGGTAAACGCCCGTTGCTAAACAATTTGTTAATTTAAGACACAATACGCTAACGCTCTTAAACGCTCCTTGCCAAAAAGAAATTAAGTTGACACTTACGCTAATGCTCTTAAGCGATCCTTGCCAAAAATAATAAAGAAATTAAGTAGATTACTATGCTCAAGTTACATGGTGAAAACATGCATTTACTGACTTGTTTTTTACTTTTTGTACTTATGTATATTTGGTGGATATGAATATAGAAGATTTTAGTGCTACTTAGAGGGTGATTGGGTAAAACTTATACTAAACGGCTAATAAGATCAATCCCTTGAATTGGGTTTTTTTTTTAACACATAAGCTTATCCATACAACACGAGTGACAATATCATAAAAAAAAAAAAAAAAAAAAAAAAAAAAAAAAAAAAAAACATTTGGTTAAAATGTGAATGCTTATGGAGCGTTTAGGTTTTAGTGTTTAAAATATTTTAATTGATAAAGGAGACTAATTTGAAATTGTATATGTATGAATAAAACAAAATGAAAGAAAACAAAACAACAAATAGTAGTTGATTTTCTAGGCATTTGAAGTGAAACAATAATGTATGGACTCCTAACAATAAACATTCATAAAACAAAACAATGACCGTCATCGAAAGATGTTGATGCGTATGCATCATCATCCAGTTTCTTGTTTAAATTTGGAAGGTCATTGTTCTTTAAGGCCAACGCTTGCTGGATTTCTCGGTTGTTCTCAATCCTTTCTTGTGGTGAATGGCATCCTAAATGCCCGTTTAGGGCCTTCTTGTGACACATGTTACGCTTGCATATAGGGCATTCAACTTTATGTTTGCTAAGCGTAAGTGGACTGCTTGAAGAAGCACCACTACTAGGACCCGCCACTAACTGGCCAAAAGCAAGTTGTATTTGCGACAGGGGTGACGATGGTGCAGATGATGAGGCTACATTGGCTCTTAGAGGGGTTTCCTCATACCATCATAACTTGGCTCCTCCAAGAGAGTTTGTTCTTGGGATTGAGGAGGAGTGGAGGCCATATGTAATGTTTAAGTGTGAATGTAGATGTATGTAGGGTATATGTTTATAGTTAAAGAATGTTGGAAGTTATAAGCATTAATGTACTTATGGTGAATATGATGACATATTATTTCATTTTAGGGGTGGTTGGGAAATATTTTATTAAATGGCTAATAAGATCAATCCGTTGAATTGAGGATTTTAGAAAATACATAAGCTTGTATGCATCATCTTACCCTAACAGTCCCTTAGGATATGTTTTGTAAATCTAGCAGTAGTAGTTAGCTACAGGTTAGCAATATTGTTTGAAATATAAACACGTTAAACACTCCGAATATATTCACATGTTAACTAGGTTTTTTTTGGTCTCTTCAAGATATTGTTATTTGTGTTTGGGTAAGCTTGTGTGTTGTTAAAGAAATCCCAATCCAAGGGATTTTTTTTACCATTTAGTAAAAGCTTACCCAAACACCCCCTAAAGTGCGCTAAAATCTTCTAATCATAATCACCAAACTTAGATAAGTGCTTGAGGTAAAAACATGTCAATAAATGTATGTCTTCACCATGTAACCTAACCATGGTAATATTATATTATTATTATTATTATTTGCAAAGAGCGTTTAGAAGTGTTAGTATCGCAATGCAATTCAAATCGAAGTATAGTTTCATGTGTAACACAAAATTCAATTATCCAATAAAAGAAAGTTAGTAACGACACTATTGCACTTTTTCTTTTATAAACTTTTGGTTATCTAAGCACTCTAAACCTTTAAAATATTTTAGACCTAATTTAAACCCTTGCAAAGAACTTAAGAAAGGAACATCAATAGTAAAAAAAATGTGTTTGTATATATTATTTGATCATACATGTCTTAGCATGATTGTATATGTTATATTTTCTATTCGTTTACTCGTCAAAACCTAGAGAAATAAACATTTTACGATATAAGCTTTTTTAATGAAAACCAAACATAAAAAGAACACAAGTATAAAAATGCTTGTTATATTTACTTTACTATTTTCTACTTTTAATTTAGTAACTTGAAAAATATTAACTGTCTTTGAAGCCTATAATAGTTGCAAACCTATACGAAGTAAAAAACAAAAATGAATAAATAAATAGCATGTATAATTTATTTTAGTTAAAAAGCAACAAATAAATAAGAAAAAGAAATGAGGAAGAGAATAAAAAAAGGAAATAAAAGAAACGCATGCATATTAATTTTTTAACCTCGTCATTTGATTAAATTATACAAGTTCGATATACATTTAAAAATTTGGTTTCACCATTTATAAGGTGTTTTGTCTTTTTGTGATTTACAAATTAATAAATTAATTACTATAATAAAACAACATGTGAGTTCTAGCATATTGGAATGAGGAGTGATACACTCACTCAAAATCATCCACAAAAGAATCTCACACGCTGAGGTGGCGCCGAATGATTAGTTTTTTGTGGGAGCCACTCCCACAAAAAACTAATCATCCCGCGCCACCTCAGTGTGTGAGATTATTTTGTGGATGAATTTGAGTGGATGTAGCATTAGTGTATTAGAATTGGGTTTTACTATTCATATGATAAACTCCATTCTTAGGGCTTGTTTCTTTCTTTTTCTGGATTAAGTGTGTGGGCCCCTTTCTGTTAATAAGTCTTAATGGGGAGGAGCACCTTTTACTTCCTCTCCTCATATAGACCCTTTAACAGAAAAAGAAACATATTATATGTGTGGCCCCACCACTATCTCCCCATTAAGACTCATTAACATAAAAAAGAAACACCCCCTTAGGCAATTAACTTATTTATTAATATGTAATATTATATTCTAATATGTAATATATAATGAAATATAATAATATGTAATGTGGCATACTAATATGTAATGTAATATACTAATTAATTAATTACCAGGACAAAACAATAATGAGTTTTAACATTCGAATAGCAATCCCTTATTCATAAATATGTTAGGACGTCATTTATATAATATTGTAAATTACAAAAAGATAAAAACAACTCATAAACAGTAAAACCCCATTCATTTATATATATATTAGTGATATGTAATGTAATCTATGGATAGTTTACACTAACATATTAATTAGTCAATATAACTGCTAAGTCTATATTATTTCGTCTATAATACTTATACGCAATGATAATCAGTACTAGCAATAAATACATTAACAAATACGGACCCAAAATCACTAAAGCCATACGTTCCAACACAATTCAAAAAAACCTCAAAGTTAGTATATTCTCAATTAAGGGTGGTGCATTTATCTTTCATAGATTAAGATTTTTGTATTAAAAAAAAAGTGGGAGCACAACTTGTGTATAGACTCCCATCCAACTTTAGGTAAATTTTTATAATAATAATACATTATTATTTAAAAATAAAATAATAATAATAATAATAATAATAATAATAATAATAATAATAATAATAATAATAATAATAATAATAATAATAATAATAATAATAATTTGTTTCTAATGAAAGTGATGTTTTTATAAAAAAAAAATAATAATAATAAAAAAAATAATAATAATAATAATAACAATAATAATAATAATAATAATAATAATAATAATAAAAGTTCTTTTTTAAAGTCTAAAGTACGTGTGTTAGATTTAAAATTTTAATAAAAATTGTGAAAATTGAGAATTATACAGTTAAGTCCATAACATTAGATTTACGATTATCCCTTTTTTAAAAAAGAACATGGACTTTATTGTAAATTGTATTAATCGATCATAATATAACGTTATTTACACTTAAGTTCAAAAGTTATAAAAATAAGCTCCCAAAGTCATGCGTATCTTTTTTATAAAAGTTAATCTGATTCCATTTTGACCAAAATTATTTTTAATTTGAATTTTATTGACCAATCAAACTCTTATATTTGTCCAATGTGTTTCCACAAAAATAAATTTTGCAATTAAGGTCTGAAATAACTATTTTTCTCTATTACATTGAAATTCAGTCATGCATCTCAGAATTTCAATGGAATGTAAACTTAATTAGTATTCCATAAAATTAGATTATTTTCTAATAATGAAATTCAATCATGCATCTCAATATAGTTTACAATTAAGTCTACAGTTTAAGAAAATAATCTAATTTTAAATTTAATTTTATGGACTTAATTACATTATTAGATATTGTAAATCGTTATACCCAAAACATCGTATTTGTAAGATACTCTATATATAAAATTGAGAACAGGAGCTAATATGATATGCAAGTGAATATCCATGATTGTACATATACCAACGACTCATGTAAAATATTATCTAGTAACTGTTGGAAAATTTAGTGCACTTGTGTGATTAGTTCACACCTTGTTTTGGGTTAGGAGGTACGGAGTGTACACCCATGAGGTTTGAACACCCTGACTCAATAGTGGTTTGTACTGCTAGTGTATTGGTTACTACTGTTAGTGTAGTAACTATGGTTCCTGCTGGTAGTGTATTGGTTCCTGCTGCTAGTGTAATGGTTCCTACTGGTAGTGTTGCAGTGATTAATTTGTAACAGCTTTGACTCATTCAAGTGGCTGTTATGACTGCTTTATGACCATGTTTAATTGGTCATGTAACCACTATTCCTATGATAATGGAGGCTTATTATGGGTGATTAATTGGCCGTTAATCATTCATAAAGTCCATTGACTAGGAGTGAGTATTCTCTACTATAAATAGAGATGGACTTCATCAGCATGAAAATACTGAGAAAGACAAAAAAACCAGGAGAAACAAACAGATAGCTAAAACACTTATATGCGCAAGGGTTATTGATTGTGCCTAATTCAATAACTAACATTTGGTCTTATCCCAAGTAGATATTCGTGTAACCCATGCATAGGGTCGAATAGTTTACTTTGGAAAGTGATCACACGATTCCAAGTGTTATCCGATAACCACTTAGTGGTATTGCATTGCTACTGATTTTCTTACCCTGTTTTGGGATTTAACCACCAACAATCAAAGTAAACTATTTTGTGATAATCAATGGCTGCTGCTACAATGAAACACATGGCTTCAAACTTTTCCAAGTTTGACAAGTTTGAAGGGGTGGACTTAGGAGATGGCAGAAGAAGATGCACTTCTTGCTGTCAAGCATGAGTGTGGTCTATGTTCTGACCACACCTATTCCTGATGATGGGGATGATGATACTGTGGAACAGATAAGGAGGAGGAGCAAATGGGAGAATGATGACTACATTTGCAGAGGCTTAATTCTCAATGGTATGTCTGATTCTCTATTTGACATTTATTAGAACTTTGAATCTTCCAAAGACCTATGGGGTTCCTTGGATGCCAAATATATGGTTGAGGATGCATCAAGTAAGAAGTTCTTTGAAAGTAATTTCACAAATTACAAAATGATTGATTCAAGACCAGTTATGGAATAATACAATGAACTTCTTGGTATACTTGGAAGGTTTACACAACACAATATGCACATGGATGAGGCTATTTTAGTCTCTTGTGTCATTGATAAACTTCCTCCTGCTTGGAAAGATTTCAAGCACACCTTGAAACATAAAAAGGAGGAATTGACTCTGGTTGAATTGGGCAGTCATCTGCGCATTGAGGAATCTCTCAGGGTGCATGATAATGACAAGCCAAAGAGTAGCAATGCTACTGGTGCATCTGTTGTCAATATGATAGAGCATAACAACTCCACCAGGTACAATGACAACAAAGGCAAACGTAAACATCATGATAACATAAGGGCAGATCCTAACAAGAAACACAACACCTACTTGTTGGAAATGTGGCAAATCTGGTCACATTAAAAGGGATTGCAAAGGTGTTAAGGTTGGTGGTAAAGCCAATGGATCAGGCAATAATGGTTCAAGGAGTGGTGGTTCTATCAACTCACTGAAAGGTCAGAATATGTTTAACAAGTCTTTTCAGATTTATTATGTTACATATGTATCTGAATCTCATTATGTGCAGGATGATGATGTTGCGTGGTGGGTTGACTCTGGTGCAACAGTTCATGTGTGTAAAGATAGAAGCTGATTCAAGACTTATGAGTCACTGAATGATGGTTCTATTCTTCACATAGGAAATGAGTCAACAACCTTGGTGCATGGTCATGGTTGTGTAGATCTTAAGTTTAGTTCTGGAAAGATTGTAACTTTGTTTAATGTTATTCATGTTCCTAATATAAGAAAAAACTTGGTTTCAAGTAGTGTTTTGAATAATCATGGATATAAACAAGTTATTGAATCTGGTAAATTTGTCTTGTCTAAGAGTGGTGTTTTTATTGGTTTTGGCTATTTGTGTAATCAAATGTTTAGGCTAAATATTGTCACTGATAGTGTTAATTCAGCCTTTGTGACCACCTCTGACCTGACTGACTCTACCCTTTGGCATGTTAGACTTGGCCATGTACACTATAAAAGGATGCAAGATATGTTTAAGGATGGGTTAATCCCAGCATTTGACATGGACACGGAAAAGTGTAAAACTTGCATGTTGACCAAGATAACTAAGAAACCTTTTCATGGTGTTAAACGTGAAACTAAGCTCTTGGAGCTAATACACAGTGACCCGTGTGATTTGCATGCCACTCCCTCTTTGGGGAATAAGAAATACTTTGTGACATTTATTGATGATGCTTATAGGTTTTGTTATGTCTATCTGTTACATACTAAGGATGAAGCATTAGATAAATTCAAAGTGTTTAAAACTGAAGTTGAATTACAACTTGGGTCTTTGATCAAAAGATTAAGGACTAATAGGGGAGGTGAGTACATGGATACTCTGTTTTTTCAGTCTGTTGGTATAATCCATGAAACGACTGCTCCCTATACTCCTTAGCAAAATGGTTTTTCTGAAAGGAAAAATAGGGTGCTGAAGGAGATGGTTAATTCCATGTTGTCCTATTCAGGATTGAGTCAAGGGTTCTGGGAGGAAGCTATGCTAACACCTTGCTATTTATTGAATAAGGTTCTCAACAAAAGGAACAAGGTTACCCCTTATGAACTCTGGACTAAAAGGAAACCCAACATGAACTATCTCAGGGTTTGGGGTTGTAGGGCTGTTGTAAGACTCCTTGATCCAAAGTTGAAAACTTTGGGTGAAAGAGGTATTGACTGCATCTTTGTTAGATATGCTGAGCATTCCAAGGCTTTTAGGTTCTATGTTATTGAACCTAATGAACATGTTTCAATTAACTCCATAATTGAATCAAGGGATGCAAACTTTGATGAGAATAGATTCTCATCAGTCCCTAGACCAAGTCATAGGATTCCTAATGAAACTCATGACATTGGTGTATCAGAGGTCCTTGATGAAGAGCCATCAGTGGTCCCTGATGAGGTTGTGGTTCAACAACCTGGGCCTATGCTCAGAAAGAGCAAAAGGGTCAGGAATCCAAAGTTATTTCGACCTGAGTTTCAATTATATTTAATTGAAGGAACTAGGGATGAGGTCTCTGACCAATACTCCTATTGCTTCATTGTTGAGGATGATCCCAAGACATTTGAAGAAGCAATGAAGTCCCAGGATATTGCTTTCTGGAAAGAAGCAATCAATGATGAGATGGATTCCATCATGGGCAACAACACTTGGGTGTTGGTTGATCTACCACCAGGTTGCAAACCTCTGGGTTGCAAATGGATTTTCAGAAGGAAAATGAAGGTAGATGAAACTATTGAAAATTTCAAGGCTAGACTAGTCATTCAAGGCTAGACTAGTCATTTAAGGCTTTAAACAAAAGTCATGAATTGACTATTTTGATACTTATGCCCCTGTGGCTCGTATCAGTACCATTAGATTGCTGATTGCTTTGCCATCAATTCATAATCTGATTATTCATCAGATGGATGTGAAGACAGCTTTCTTGAATGGTGAATTGGATGAGGAGGATTACATGAACCAACCTCAGGGCTTCATCATGCCTGGCAATGAAAACAAGGTGTGTAAACTGATTAAGTCTCTTTATGGACTAAAGCAGACACCTAAGTAATGGCATCAAAATTTTGATGAAGTGGTTTTGTCTAATGGTTATGTTCTTAACCAAGCTGACAAATGTGTATATAGCAAATTTGATGAATCTGGTAAAGGAGCCATCATTTGTCTATTTGTTGATGACATGTTGATCTTTGGCACTGACCAAAATCAGGTTGACTTGACAAAGGAATTTTTGTCATCAAGGTTCTCCATGAAGGACATGGGGGAGGCTGATGTTATCCTTGGTATAAGGATTAAACATGAAAGTAAAAGAATTTCTATCTCTCAGTCTCATTATTTTGAGAAGGTGTTGAGGAAATTCAATTACTTTGATTGTACTCCTGTGAGTACACCTATGGATACTTGTAAGAAGCTGATGACTAATAATGGCAAGGCTGTATCTCAACTTGAAAAAGTGCTTGGCAGGAGCATGAATAAAGAGGAACCACCTATGTAAATGTTGAAGTTTTGTCGCTTCAGGGAGCTTTGGACTTTGGCTCTTACATCATTTATGAATTTGGATATGGACACATGGCTTGTATAGTGTCAGGAGCTTTTAAGTGTTTGAAAACTTGTGTGTATTTTATCTTCAGGTATTCAAATGGGTTGAAGGGTTCAATTCTTAGAACACCCTGATTCTCTAATATTTGAACGTGTAATGTACTAAGATGAAAATTCAATCCTCAGGATATTTTCGTTTATGCACATGTTTTGTTTGATGTTTGTTTTTCATGCAAAGGAAGTAAACTAAATTTGGGGAGGATTTTTGGAAAATTAGTGCACTTGTGGGATTAGTTTACACCTTGTTTTGGGTTAGGAGGTACAGAGTGTACACCCATGTGGTCCCTGAACACCCTGACTCAATAGTGGTTTGTACTGCTAGTGTATTGGTTACTACTGTTAGTGTAGTAACTGATGGTTCCTGCTGGTAGTGTATTTGGTTCCTGATACTAGTGTATTGGTTACTATTGTTAGTGTAGTAACTGATGGTTCCTGCTGGTAGTGTATTGGTTCCTGCTGCTAGTGTAATGGTTCCTACTGGTAGCGTTGCAGTGATTAATTTGTAACAACTTTGACTCATTCAAGTGGTTGTTATGACTGCTTTATGACCACGTTTAATTGGTCATGTAACCACTATTCCTATGATAATGGAGGCTTATTATGGGTGATTAATTGGCCGTTAATCATTCATAAAGTCCATTGACTAGGAGTGAGTATTCTCTACTATAAATAGAGATGGACTTCATCGGCATGAAAATACTGAGAAAGACACAAAAACCAGGAGAAACAAACAGATAGCTAAAACACTTATATGCGCAATGGTTATTGATTGTGCCTAATTCAATAACTAACATTTGGTCTTATCCCAAGTAGATATTCGTGTAACCCAGACATAGGGTCGAATAGTTTACTTTGGAAAGTGATCACACGATTCCAAGTGTTATCCGATAACCATTTAGTGGTATTGCATTGCTACTGATTATCTTACCCTGTTCTGGGATTTAACTACCAACATTAACTACTATTTAAAACTCTCATAAATGCTTATAAACCTTTAAATGGACTGATAATGCAATGAATCATATTACATATTTATAGCCTTCCTCTTTAAAATTTAAGTAAGATATCCGGAAAAAAAAAACTATTTATATTTATTATAGTAAAAATAAATAGCATTTAAAAAAATCCTTACATAATTTTTAATCTAAATTTGATTTGTTTTTAAAACTGCGCACACAAGACTTATATACGACAATTTCTAATGAATGGTTGCACCATCCTTTGTGAAAATCATTATTATATAGTTTTAATTTGCATGTTAATATAATCAAATTCATAGGCACCCTACTCACTCGATGAGATAGACCTTTTTATTTATGAAACATTTGTATGATGCTCGAGAATCATCCATGACAACTCACAACATCAATTTAAACTTTTGCTAACAATGCATAAAGAAAATGAACGTTACTTACATACCTATACATTCCTAACTAAACGTTTTTGCAATAAGCCAATAACTACTTTCTTAGATTCTTCTTATTTTACAATCTCAACTAGAAATTTAATATAAATAGGAATTTTATAAACATGATGTTTAATGTTTAAAGTATCCAAACATACATTAATTGTTTGTATTTTTTAATAATAACCGCTACCCTTTGCATTTAACTTATCTCAACCAACTTTATACAACAAGTTGTGCATTTTTTTCTTTCTTATACTTAGGCTTAGGGCAATTTTTAATAAAACCCATATAAATATATCAAACTAGGTGTGAGCACAAAAACTAAAAAGTCGAATCGTACCCGAAAAACCGCCCCAATTGAAAAACCAACGGTTGTGGTTTTGATTTTTGAAAAAGCTAAATGTTTATAGGGCGGTTTTTGGTTTCATATGAAAAACAAGACTGCAAAAACTACCCTGCCTCGCCTCGCCCCACCTTTATCAATCTTTCAAATTTTATATATTTTGTCTATGCAAAAGATCTAGAATTTACTTAGTTGAATATAAGAATTTTATTGTTATATTTCTTTTAGACTATTTCACATATCTTTTTTGGCGCCAACTCTTGGTGGTTCCTATGTTTCTTGATTTTAACTCCTTATATATATCATACGAAAAGTCAAATATTTAACAATTGTCACAAAAGTTAGAAAAATCTTGGGTTTCGACTCCTTTTTATTACTCTTATTTGAATTATGTTAGTAGAAAATTATCTCTGCACTATATGAAAACTTGCTAATTGTTTGTTTATACATTTGTTTGTTGACGAAACAAGATAAAGTTGTGATGATTCATAACTTTCGAGTTAACAAAGTGGATAAATTTAAAGCTAGAAAAAACCCGAAAAGGAAACAAACCGAACCGATTAAAAAAAAACCAAAAAGCCGAAACTGAAAAAACTGAAACCGAACGGTTTAAAGTTTTTAAAAACCGAAGTTTTCAGTTCAGGGTTTGGTTGTACTCAAAAACTGCCTCATACTCACACCTATATCAACAATATTTGAAATTATAATACTACTATTCATATAAGAGTTCATTCCATACAACATCAATGTAATATTAAAAAGTTGCATTTTAAATAATGATTATAACAACATACATCATTTTTTTACATCAATCACCCAAGTTTCGTCACTATCATTATAACCAACAACATGTTAAAACTTCCGGTAAACTTTACCCGTAAATGAAAATAATCTTAAAAAAACAATACCAACATACAATGCATTGTTATCAAATAAGATAAATTTAACCCGAACACAATATAAATAAAATAACAAAGTATTTAAATTACATGCATACCAATTACTCGAATATCAACATATCACATAATAACATTCTACTTTACCTTAGGCGTTTCAAAACACGTGTTCGTAACCAAAAATAACCGACTAACTCAAAAATCCAATGTAAAAAAAAAAGTAACTCCCAATGCCGTCTTCCACGGGTTATGGGTACCCAATACCGTTTCCGGTGTTTGGAGGAGGTTAAGATGTAGACAGCCTTACCCCTACCTAAGGTAGAGAGGCTGCTTCCAGTTCTACCGAAGGTATACATAATTACCATATCAGATACGTTTAACACAAAAACAAACCAAAACGCGTTTTCCATAACCCAAACTAATCACCCGAACCCGAAAATCCAATTTACAATACATCGTTACCATATCAGATACATTTAACCCAAAAACAAACCAAAACGCGTTTTTCATAACCGAAACTAATCACCCGAACCCGAAAATCCAATTTACAATACATCGTTACCATATCAGATACATTTAACCCGAAAAAAAACCAAAACGCGTTTTCCATAACCAAAATTAATCGCCCGAACTCGAAAATCCAACGTACAATACATCTTTACCATATCAGATACATTTAACCCGAAAACAAACAAAAACGCGTTTTTTATAAACCGAAACCTAATCACCCCAACCCGAAACTCTAATGTAACTACACCGTTATCATATCAGATACATTTAACCCGAAAACGAAAACTATCCATAACTTAATCTCAAATCCAAATCAAAATCAAAATCCTAAAGAAGTCTTTAAAAACAAATATATTTGTGTGAGAAAAATAAAATATTTACACAAACCAAGTAAACAAACACCCCCAAATCATCTTCTTCACAAGTACTAATTTCTGTGCCCTAACCCTAAAAACCCCTATCTGTCACAAATATCTTCAAATTCTTACGTCATCACTCATCATCACACCAATTAAACGTCGTCGTTTTCATCAATTGAATTTGAATTTGAGAAATTAGGGTTTACAGTTTGATCGATCGGTTAATTCATGGTGAAATGGTGGTTAATTAAGGTTGTTATATAACTAATTGATTTTTGTTCGTTAATTTTTTTGTTTAAATTAGGGTTAATTGATTTGATAGTGATATATGGATGAATTAATTATTTATGGGTTTAAATTGTGTGATTTTATGATGTTTGGTTATTGTTACGTTTAGCGCGAGACAAAAAATTTAAATAAGCATTGTTTGTTTTATAAAAGTGTTTGGTAACGTAGCTGTATGTGTAATTATACAACAGTATATAATATGACAGAAAAGATAAACTTTTATTTAAGTAGCGTTTAGAAAAAAGATGAAACGCCCGCGAAGTAGATAACTATGGACATTTATTGGCTTGTTTTTATATAATAAAGTGCTGTTGTGTTGTGTGTATTTCGTGAATATGATTATGGAAGATTGCGGATAGGTCTCAAGTTCAATTCCTGCTAGGTGCAAACAACCTTAAGTGGCCACGCCAACATCCTGAAACGGGAGGGCTTTACTTGGTTTGAGTCTGTGTGGCGGTGGATTCAAACCCCGTGGATTAGTCGGCCAAAAGGTCGGAAATCATGGTTACCAAAAAAAAAAAAAAAAAAAAAAAAAAAGATTGCGGATAGTTTTAAGGGGTGTCTGGGTAAGCTTATACTAAAAGGTCAATAGACAATCCATTAATTGGGGATTTTTTTGAAAATAGACAAGATTACCCAAACACCCCCTTAGGCTATATTTAGTAAAACTAATATTAGCTGTATTTGATTGATAAAAGTGATTAATGTAGGTGTAATAATAATAAAGTGTAATATGACAGAAAAGATAAATGTGTCTTAAAGTAGTGTTTGAAAAGTAGAGTTCGGAAATAAAACAAGATAAACGCGTTAAGTATGGCTTTTATTGGCTTGTTTTTATATAGAGTGTTGTGTTGTGTATTTGGTGAATATGATTATGGAAGATTGCGGATGGTTTTAAGGGGTGTTTGGGTAAGCCTATACTAAAAGGTCGATAGACAATCCATTAATTGGGGATTTTTTTGAAAACAGACAAGATTACCCAAACAACCCCCTTGGGCTATATTTAGTAAAACTAACATTAGCTGTATTTGATTGATAAAAGTGATTAATGTAGGTGTAATAATAATGTGTATAATGACAGAATAGATAAATGTGCCTTCAAGTAGTGTTTGAAAAGTAGAGTTCGGAAATAAACAAGATAAACACTGGTTAAGTAGATTACTATATTGGTTACATGGTGAAGACATGTATTAATTGGCTTGTTTTTATATAATTTATGTATATGTGGTGAATATGATTATAGAAGATTGCAGTTAGTTTAAGGGGTGTTTGGGTAAGCTTATACTAAAAGGTGGATGAGATAAATCATTAATTGGGGCTTTTTTGAAAACAGATAAGATTACCCAAACACCCCCTTAGGCTATATTTAGTAACAGTAACATTAGCTGTATTTGATTGATAAAAGTGTTTACTGTAGGTGTAATAATTACAAAAAATATAAATGTGTCTTTAAGTTGCGTTTGGAAAATGAAACAAAAAGATAAGCACTCATTAAGAAGATTACTATGGTTAGGTTACATGGTGAAGACATGCATTAGCTGTGTATAAAGCAAACAACTTTATAAAGCGAACATAGTATTACGCCATGTTTGGTAAAAGTAGCATTAGATGTGTTTTATAAAAGCGCCTGGAAACATATCTGTGGCTGTAATTGTTAATTGTAAAATGACGTAAAAAGAAATCGAAAGCTAAAAGCTAGTTACAAAACAAGCATTACATTCTAAATGCTGCAAAAAAGGTGTCACAAAGAATGATTTTTTAGGCCCCAATGTTTGTGTCATGGATACCGTCTAATTATTTGCTTTGTTTAGTTTATTTGATAGTGTGTATGCTTTGGATTGATAAATGAGACTAATTTGAAATTGTATATGTATGAATAAAACAAAACAGAAGAATAAATAGTAGTTGATTATCTAGGCATTTATGGAGTGAAACAAAATTGTCTGGACTCCATACAAACAACATTCATAAAACAAAACAATGACTGTCATAGACAGATGTTTACACGTTGCCATCTTCATCCGGTAGCATGTTCAAATCAAATTTGTATTTCGAGACTTGTACAGTCTCTTGTACTTCATTGCTAGAGGCCAACACAGTCTCTTGTACTTCATTGCTAGAGGCCAACACAGTCTCTTGTACTTCATTGCTAGAGGCCAACACAGTCTCTTGTACGCTAGAGGCCAACAGGATTTCTTGGCTGTAATCGCTCCTTTCTTCTAGAGAATGCCATCGTAAATGCCCGTTGAAGGCCTTCTTGTGACACATGTCACGGTTGCATATAGGGCATATAAGTTTATGCCTGCTACACGTAAGTGGATTGCTTGAAGAAGCACCACTACTAGTACCCGCTAACTGGCCAAAAGCAGGCTGTGTCTGCGGTGGGGGTGATGGTGGTGTAGAAGATGAGCCTGCACCGACTCTTAGAGTGGTTCCTTCATCCCCATCAGAACTTGGCTCCTTAGAGAGAGTGTTCTTGGGGGATTGAGGAGGAGTGGAGGCCATATGTAATGTTGAAGTGTGAATGTAAATGTATATGGTGTGTGTATTTATAGTTGAAAAAGAGTGATAAGCATTAATGTACAGTGAATATTATTACATCTCAATTAGTTTTACTGTTTTAGGTGGTGGTTGGGAAAGCTTTTATCAAATGGCTAATAAGATCAATCCCTTGAATTATGGCTTTTTGAAAATGCATAAGCTTACCCAAACACCCCTTAGGCTATGTTTTGTAAATCTAGCAGTAGCCGTTAGCTATTATATAAAAACGTTAGGTAACATATTTATAAAGTGTAAAATGACAGATACGTGCTCTTTGTTTTTCTTTCATTGATAATTTAGTTTTTTTAAGGTTTTTTGAATTGTGTTGGGATGTGTGGTTTTAGTGATCTTGGGTTACTATGTATTGGTTAATGCATTTATTGTTAGTAATGATTATCATGTGAATATAACAATAACATATGAAATAATATAAACTTAGCAGATGCATTGGCTAATGGACGTGTTAGTGTAAACCATAAGCGGATTACTATGGTTAAGGTTACATGGTGAAGGCATGCATTTATGGACTTGTTTTTACTTTAAGCATTTATGTATACGTGGTCAATATGATTATAGAGGATTTTAGTGCGTTCTAGGGGGTGTTTGGGTAAACTTATGCTAAAAGCTTATGTGTGCCTTTTGACATGAGCCTTAGCGAACACCTTGCAGAATTACTAGGGGAGTGTTTGGGATTGCTTAATATTTCTGCTTATGCTTTTGCCTAAAAATAAGTACCTATAAGCTGCTAAAAAATAAGTATTTTAGGAAACAGTATTTGTATTTGCTTATTATGTAAAAAAAATAATACTCAAAAAAATTATTGATTTATTAGAAAATTTCAAACATGTTTATTTGTAAAAAGTTTTTGGTTAAATATGATAGTAAAAAAGTAATTTTGGTTCCATCTCAAATATAGCACATTGAAATAAGCAGCTTCCTACATGCTTGTCAGTAACTACTTCTTTTACCTCGGAATAAGCGCATAAGCAGTTTGAATAACATACACTGGTCTGCTTAAAGTTAAGCAGATAAGAGAAAAAAAAAAAAAAAAAGAAATACTCCCAGACACTCCCAAGGATCTTCTCTTGCGCAGAACTTTTTTTCCTAGGTAATAGATGTTAGTCGATGTTATTATTGGGTTATTATTTGTGTTGGGCTCAAGCCCGTGTTCTAGATGGTTCATTGTAAAACTCTATGTACCGGTTTATCATATGGAATACACAAGTTAATTGACACTCTTACATATTATTGGGTTATTATTTGTGTTGGGCTCAAGCCCGTGTTCTAGATGGTTCATTGTAAAACTATATGTACCGGTTTACCATATGAAATACACAAGTTAATTGATACTCTTGCATGTTATTATTGGGTTATTATTTGTGCTGGGCTCAAGCCCGTGTTCCAGATGGTTCATTGTAAAACTATATGTACCGGTTTATCATATGGAATACACAAGTTAATTGACACTCTTACATGGTATCAATATTCTGAATTGATATTGATTCTTTGAGGTCCCACTATTCGTGTGTTGAATACCATAGTTAAATGTTTAGCTGATGTTTTCAATCCGTTTACTTGTGGTAATAACATCACTAATTCTCGCTTGCTGGTGTTCCTGATGTTTAGGTGTTTTTCAAGTCGATAAAGGAGTCAAAGAGGTCTGCCAGTAAATAACAGCTTAATTTAAAAACAGAGTCTGTAGAGTGTGACGCGTGTGCTGCTCTGTGTTCGTCCTGTTTGCATGTTAAGGGAAATTCAATGGGAAAAGCTGATGAAAATTCTGATAAACGTAAGGATTTTAATAAGAAGGCTGATCGTGAAAACAAACAGCAAACAAATAGTGGTTCTAGCAACTTGGAGAGTGTGAGTTCTAGTTACAATAATTTATCCGAAAATGCCGAAAGTAAAGTTAATAAGAAGGCTGATCGTGATGTAGAGACTTCACTTAGTTCTGATGATCATGCGAATAATAGAATTAGTGTAGGTAATCGTAAGAAAATAATGACCAAAATCCCTGATGAATCTTCAGAAGAAGATCCCGAAGAAGATCCAGAAGAAGACCCAGAAGAAGATCCAGAAGAAGACCCGGAAGAAGATCCAGAAGAAGATCCGGAAGAAGACAAGCATGCAGATGATAGTGATGACTCCGATGTTGTGGAGCACGATGTGAGTATTGAACATCTATTTTTATTGTTGGTATCGCATCTTATATGATTACATGCATCTTATGTAACTAATAATTTTGTTGTCAAATGTTTTCATTTAGGTTAAAGTATGTGATATATGTGGAGATGCGGGGCGTGAGGATAATTTGTGTATATGTAGTAGGTGCCCTGATGGTGCTGAACACATGTAAGTCTATTTAGCAATCACTTAATGGTGGACCTATTTGTATTACAGTTTACAAAAAATATAGATGTTTAATACGTGACTTATTTTGTTTTGTCAGTTATTGTTCCAAGGTAACGCTTGATAAAGTTCCAGAAGGTGATTGGTTATGTGAAGAATGCTTAGACGAGGAAAACAAAAACAGAAACCGTCGCAAGTATAGTTCAGAGACTGGAGCCGAAAAAGATCAATCTGCTGAAAAAGATCTTGCGGTTGTGAAAGTATCTGGTAGAAGACGTGCAGAAGAATCTGACTCTTCGTCATCTGGTAAACAAGCTCGTGAGAAGATCATTGGGTCAACCAAGGATGTTGACCGCGGGAAAGCCAAATCAAGCCACCTTGCTTCTGATTCTCGTTTTGGTAGTGACTTATTAGAAGGGGCACGTTCTCCTCCTAAACGCCCGCGGTCAGAATCTTTAAAAGGTACATGATCACTTTTTAAATTTTTACACGTCTGAATATATAGGGGTTTAATAACAAGTTTCTGATAATCAGTTGTAACTCGAAGGGTACATTAAGATAATTTTTTTTTTGTAAAGACAATAAATAAATATATAAATTTACGTATATACCCCTTAACCTTATGCAGAGACATTTATTTGCATTTTACAAATCTTTGTAACTTTATTCACAAAATGTGATATATGGTTATTATATCTTTTAATTTTTTTGAACCAGTTTTTTTAATATATATCCATACTTCTGAATATCACATGTCACAAACCGTCTTTACTACTTTTCTCAATTAATGTGAATTTGCCAATACGAGACTTTTACAGACATTGTCACAAACCGTCTTTATTTTGTTTTTTCTGCAAATTTCATCTTTTGGTCATTTTATCTTTTTTTCTGTCTAATATGAATTCACCAGATATTTAAATTAATGTGATTATCTGGCTTATAACAACTTTCATTAGCAAAAGGGTTCTCTGCCGTCAGTTAGATTACAGTTGATTATTAAGTGTCGCATAATCACTTTCGTAACACACATCTAAAATATCTGTTTCAGGTCATTTTGTTAAGTCCAATTCATTCAATTTCCCGAATGGAAGGTCTAAAACAAAACTTGTAGATGATCTTGTTCTTCAAAGACAAAAATCAGCTAAAGAACGTACTTCTCATGAAGCCAGAGAAATGGGGAAATCTTCATCGTTTAGATCTAATAACTTGGGGCGTTTTGGTCAAAGCGGTTCAAAAGTTAAGATGTTATCTCCAGACTCTTCACATGTTCAGGATCTTAGAAGTCTAAAAAACAAAAAAGAAAGGAATTTTGAAAGGAGTAATTCAGTTAAAACACCATCAACAAGTAATCTAGGTACCCCCAGTTCTACTGCTTTGACTCCTAGAGGTGATAAGTTAACCGTTTCTTCAGTTTCCAATGCTGAAGCAAAATCTTTGAAGGGTGAGAGTAGAATGCTTTCAAGAACAAAGTCAAACAGTCGTTCTACCAGTATAGGAACAGAAGTTCCTGTTTCTACAGGTATGATCATTCTTCCTTCCCGTAGAATAGGGTTCATTTGGATGTTTGTTTTAAATGTGATTATGTTATCATAAGTGATTAGTATCGGTAATTGTAATTAGTGGCTTGTAGGAGATACTGTTGGATCTAATATATGTCATTTAAAAGATACAAGTATCAGATAATCAGCTGGTTTGAGTGTTCGGAAACAACTGATTGTTTGGTAATTAATGCATAAATTGGCCAAAAAAGAACACTTTTGTGCAAAAATGATGATACATGTAAGAGGTGAGTAGAAGGCTCTTAATCTAGTCGAAAGAAGCGGTAATTAACTAATTCCATTTTGTTATATGTTTGTTTTTTCTTTTGCTTTTGCATAGTATGAAACTCTTTATTTGACCCCTAATTAATACTCCATAATCAGAAGCATTTGTTTATCCAAACATGAAAACTGATTAATGTGAAGTCGCAGCAATCAGATAATCAGTTCTGACACACAAATTTAAACATCCCAATAATTTATGACACTAAAGATTACTATCATGATCTTTTGTATCAGATCCCGTCAGCAAGCAGTTGTCACCATCCCCCACTCGGGCTGGAATTGCATCGTCGAGTGGAAATAATAAATCTAGTGAACAAAGGTCTTTAGCTTCGAAGGAAGACAGTTCGTCAAGATTGGCAACATATAAAGAATCAACAAATCCACCCACTGATGTCATTAAGGAAACTACTACTACAAGTCAAATTGGACCGGGTCATTCTGCACAGGTTCAAACCACTGATAAACCTGTGTCAGTTGGCTCTACTGCATCGGGTTTGAAAAGTCTACAAGAGATTAAAAATGGGGACAACAAATTAAAGGATGCAATTAAGGAAGCATTACTTAAAAAACGAATTTATAGGAAAAATGAAGTTTTTGATCAACCTGATGAGTTGCCTGTGGTCCCCACCAAGAATAATGAAGTCATACAACATTCAAGAAATGCAGTGAATTTGACTTCTGCTGAGGTGTCAAATGACTTGCGCAGACCGTTTTCACAAAGTACTACTATTGATCATTCTAAACAGTCAAACGGCAACAGTTCTAAGCAACCTATGATATTCCCTGCTGAAGGAAAACATTTGACAGCTGGATCCTCCACCTATGATGATATGGCACTGTCTTCTCTTCCAAAAATTTCAGCTATTCCCGATCATGAATGTATCTGGCAGTATGGTTTCTTATCTCTTCTAATAATTTGGATTCTTGAAACTGTTATTTTATCAACATTTTTTTCTTCATATTATTTATTACTCCCTCTGTCCTGTTTTTATTGCCCACAAACCAAGAAAATAAAATCAGTTCAAGATAATTGATGCAGATTTTGATTCAGCAAATTGTCACTTTTACCTTGAAAGCATTATGATGGCATTTGACTTGAAGACTTTAAAAAGATTTAATACTGGTAAAATGTAACATTAGCAAATTATAGCTCCATTGCAGAAAACGGTATTTTTTTAGACAAACTACATTAGTAACGTGGACAATAATTTGGGATGGGGAGGGTTTTTATTTTTTATTATATATATACATATATAGCAAACAGAGCACTTTTAAGTATTTACTCTATGCTGATATATATCTTTATACATGTAGAGGCGGGTTTGAGATCAATAGAAGTGGTAAAGCAGCTGAATTTTGGGATGGCTTACAAGCTCATTTGTCAACTTGTGCATCACCAAGAGTCCTTGACTCCGTGAATAAACTTCCCAACAAAATTCAATTAAATGGGGTATCTCGCATTAGTGCATGGCCCACGCAGTTTGAAAGTGGTGGTGTTAAGGAAGACAATATCGCTCTCTACTTCTTTGCTAAAGATCTTGAGAGGTAATAGCTAATTATAATCTGTAACCTCGATCTTTCATTATATATTATATTGATAATTCCGTTTGATGACCTGCATCTGTGTTATGATATAGTTACGAGAGGAGCTACCATGTCTTGTTGGATGAAATGATCAGAGGTGATTTAGCTCTTATTGGAAGTATCAATGGTATAGAACTCTTGATATTCCCATCGAATCAGCTTCCAGAAAGATCCAATCGTAAGAAGTCTTTTCCTTACAAATACTTAAATGTTTATATACATGATATTACAGATCTGTCTATTAGTGCTTGGTACCCGAGAAATATGATCTAGATTTTTACCCCACATTTTACAGGTTGGAATATGTTGTTCTTCCTTTGGGGTGTGTTTAGAGGAAAGAAAAAGAATTCATTGCGCCAAGTTTCTGATTGTTCAGAAAAGAATGGTCTTCCTAAAGTTGTATCGTCCATGCCAACTGATAAAACGTCATCGGCCGAGGATGCGTGTTTGGGTGGTCCTATTGACAAGGTATTACTCTTTTTCTTTAACATGTAGATAATGTAACTTTGATAATTCATCATCATGGTACATGAGCCCATATTTTGCTAGATATCATCAATACAGACCACAAATGGAATTGTGACGCCTAGGTCCCTCCCTTTTCTGAGTTGGTTAAGTGTTCACGACAACTATAGGGCAACATTGTGAGCTTCACCTGAATTTATCTCTGGAAAAATACGTATCGGGATATTATAAAATTATAAAATCATTGCATATTATGCATTATTCACTTGTAACTTGGGTAAATATGACATTTTGAAGTTTATATTGGGTAAATATGGAATTATCCCATATTATAAAAGACTGGTAGCTTCAAATACCATATTCCCACACCTTTTTTTATATAAGATTGTACGGAGTAACAAATATTGTATTGCTGTAAATGCCTAAAACTTTGTCATTGCAAAAAGTATATGCCAGCAGAAGTCAAATGGTAGATGCATGTTCTTTGTGTAACGACTTTGTTTAAATAAATACATTGAACCTACTTCTTTTCTCCTTGCAGGATAAACGTGTTTCTTTTGAGCCCAAGGGCATCTTAAAGTTGCCACAAAATTCTTCTCTGGAGAAGGCAATTGAGAAAATGGCCACTCCACTTGATAGTGTAAATGTAGCTCCTGTTGTTAACAAAGAGATTATTCCTTCCGTACCTATCACTGATGGAAACACGTCACATCCAAATAAGAGTGACAGCCAAGATGTAATCAAGCAAAGCTCATTTGTGAAGCAAGTTCCAGTTGAAGAACTAAACCGTATGCAAAGTGAACCCAAAAAGCGCCACTTTATTGACCTTTCTGAGGATGATGATATTACCACGACAGACCAACTAAATGTTTGGCGTGATGCAAGTAGTCGAATAGTGGAAGAAGGAAGTATGAACAAGAAACAGAAGAGCGACTTCCAAGGGCAGAATAGTCATTCTGAGAAGACTGGTGCAGGAAATAGTAACGGTAAAAGGTACATCTTTCCTTTGGATTTAAATGAAGATATACCGTTAGCTGGAGAGACAGATGATATAATAATGAAGGAAAAGGGCGAGGATGATGGCACGGCGTCTTTATCGCTTTCACTTGCGTTTTCACCTGCAAAATTAGAGGAAGATGGTAGGATGAAGGGTAACTGCCATTCGACTCCTTCAATGCTTATCTTTAGAGACATAGTAGACAAGTAGTGATGATAAATAGATATACAGGGGTTGTGAATAATGGTTTTGTGCCAGCCCATTCGGAAGGTTTTTTATAGTTGTTTTTATCGTATTGTGTTACTCATGATATGAGTTTTTGGTTAATTTCTATAGCATCAGTCAAAAAAGGAAAATTGAACTTGGAAGGGTATTTTTTCAACTTGCATGCCAAAAATTATCACTTGACCCGTCTTGGATAAATTCTTTTGTCCAGGGTTTCGTTCAAGGTGGATCTGATTTTTGTGCTGTAGTGTGTCATTTAAAACCTCTTAATCTACAAATGGGTCGATTTAGGGTATGTTATATATGAAACGATTCAAATCGTCTAAGCTATTTTTTTTTTTTTTGGGTAAACGGCCTATTGGCTCAGTAGTCAATCAAGTAAGAAGTTTCGAAGTGTTTCAAATGCTCAAGTTATTTCTTAAAAACGAATGTTCCATTACTTGGTGCTATTTTGTTTTCTTAGAGGTAAAGATCTGATGTCTTTTTTCCCTTATGTGGCAGAAGAGTTTGAAGATCTAAAAACTTAAGAAACATAATTGTTTATTTTTTAAGCAATACTAGAGTACACGCGCGTTGCGAAGGTGAGTACCTTTCAAAAATTTTGGCGAGCAATATTTTTTGATTGCATGTTTTCGTAAGAATAACTTTATGCATGGCGCGAATTTTAGGGAATAAATTTATCGCACACTATTGAATATTAAAAATGTCAGGGTACTTGTGCATCACGATGCAATGACGATATGAAAAACGGTGGTCAGTAGTATTATGAGGTTGTGATGATTGATGGTGAATAATACTTGCTAGTCAGTAGATGTTGTGTAATATTCGTCGTAATATCATATAACGTCTATACATAGAGAGGATAAATTATTTTGTGCAATATATGATTAGGAAATCTATATATGACATTGTTTAACAAAATATAAATTACGGTATTCAAAACTTACACATTTTCATACTTATAATCATCTGAAAATCTTCGTACTTTAACATGTACAATTCTTTTTAACCAGATTTATTTGCAAAATGATCACGATTTTACTAAACTTTTTACTAAAATACATACATATGATAAATGTTTTGTGTATATGCAATTCTCAAATTTTTTGATGTTCATAACCAAACAAAAAATTGACACTAAGATTACATTAAATGAATATTTTAAATAATTATATGTAGAAATTATTGTTTAACGTATTATATATGGGAAGAGATCCACTGAGAAGAAAAACTAAAATGAGAAGAATAAGAAGAAATTCTAGCCACACATTTAAAATTTGAGTGAATTTTTTAAGGGGAGATGCATCTATATTTGTAGGTGCATCTGAAATGCGTGGTTGTGACTTCTTTCTATCTTTCTCATGTTAATTTTTCTTCTTATTTGATCCTAACTCTATTATATATAACATTAACTGTTAGGAATTGGAAATTCCATATTAAAGTGTCGGTCACCCCAATTATGGTATAGCATATTTTAGCTCGTAGACTTGTAGTTATTTACGGTGTTTAGAAGTTTATTAGTTAGTTTGTAGCGTAGATTAGTTTAGTGCAACACCGTGGAGGAAGGACGGGTCTTTACCCACTGTATGCCTGATCCACAGTCCGATAGGAGGACGTATTATGTAAAACTATAAATACCCTCTACCTCCCAAGGTAGAGGGTTGGACCTTTCTCATTCTTAATCTAACCTTCTATGTTTTCTTTCACTTTCTCTCTCTAGAAAGGATCCCACTTTCTCTCTCTAAACCTACTCATAATTCGACCCATATTATTGTTTGTTATGTGTTTATGAAATCCAATATCTAACAATTGGTATCAAGAGCCATGGTTTGATCACTCATCTTTCATGTTCTTGGATTTCTAGTGGTTTTCATAAGGTTTTTGGGTTTGAACGAGTTTAGAGTATTTTGCATCATTTGGATTATCTCTAGTGTTAAAGTTTTGATTTTGATTGTACTTTTGTGTTTAGAATCATCATAAGTGTTTAGTTTTTGATTTTGAAGGCTTGAATCATCGTGGTTAGGCTGTTTTTGGATTGAAAAGTGGTGGTTTTTTTTTTGAAAATTGTACTATGCGAGTTGAGCCACGGTAAAACGTTTCTTCGAAGCGAGTTGCTTTGTCATTTGGAAGCGAGTTGCTTTGTTATTGGAAGCGAGTTGGTTTATGCGACTTGGCTATTTAGCGAGTTGATTCTTTAAGCGACTTGAGTTCTAAAGCGACTTAGCTATTTAGCGAGTTGACTTTTTATGCGACTTGGGTTTTAAGCGAGTTGTTTCTTTAAGCAACTTGAGTGTTTAGCGAGTTGCCTAAGCGAGTTGACAGTTTTGACTGCGACCTGTCCAGATTCAACGTATCTAATGCGAGTTGAGCCTAAGCGAGTTGCCTATGCGAGTTGTGTTTTATGCGACTTGTCTATTAAGCGAGTTGTCCTGGATGCGAGTTGATTGAAGCGGTTTGACCAAAAATTGACTTTTTACGGCAAAACTTCAAACGGCCATAACTTTTGAACCGTAACTCCGTTTTCAGCGAAATACCAGTCAAAACGAGCGGAACAGGCTGAATATGGTGAGGTTTCAACACAAAGTCGTGAAACAAATTTTTTGAGGCACAAATACCCTCCGGAAGGAAGTTATTGAGCTTTTTAAGTTTTTGGACCTAAATTTCTCCGTAAAATCGTGCATCAACCAATCCAAATCTCGTCCAAACAACATCTCTGCTAATCCTACAAACAATCATAAGTTCTAACACACAATTGCCTATCATTGTGTCGATCCATCAGTCATCTTAACACTTTCCATTGGTCATTGCTTAACGGTTTGGTCTTGATTTTAGTAAAATCCCGCGAAAGATTCTATTTCTCGGTTTAAATCACAGACTTGTAAAATCCCGTGTATACATCAACATCATGTCTTACACTCCTGATTCAGTGATTTCAGAAGTACTCAAACTGTATGATGCTGTAGATGTTGTAGACAACCATGAGAATATTAGCTATACTGAACGGTTACTGATGATGGAATCAATCAACGATGAGTTGAGTTCTTCATGCTCTGAGTCCAATGAGAAAGATTTGCACCTGTTCAGGCTACAGAATGCCATGCAAAAGGAAAGCAGCATTGAACCTTATCAACAACTTCACTCTCACCTCATGTTACTTCTACCCACATCAATGGAACGAACATGTATTGCCCTCTTCCGTCAGGACTTATCCACATTAACATGAACTTTGCTGTTAAACCTAGAGCAATTGGAGCTACAACTTGACAAAGAGAAGGTTCATAAGGATAGTTACAGTGTTGCACTTCAAGTGATCTACAAACAATTTCAGTCATTCATTAAAAGGGAATTCACATCAGATTATGATCAAGACATGACTGAAATGTCCTTCAAGAGACACACTGGAATGGAAATTAGCGTGTTCACAGAGACACTTATCCATCTCATGGATAATGTGGAGAAGTATATTGAGGAAGTTACTCAGAATGATGAAAAAGTAGATGAGAGTCGGGTACATTTGAGAGATATTTGTGATAAGTCGGGTAATGTATCAGAAAGGTCGGGTGTTGCTGAATGCAGAATATCAGAAACAACAAAGAATGATGTAACCAGCTGCTCAGTAACTCCTATCACACAAGAAGTAGATGCTGTGATCAGAAAGGCGAATGAATCTCGGGCACAATCAAAAGATTGTAGAGTTGAGTTGGGTAAAACTCCAGATGTTGGATCAGTTGACACTGAATACAGAGGCTCAGAGATAGATAAGCTTGACACATCCAGCGGTCCAGTGATTCTTGTTACACATGATGTGGATGCAGATATCAGACAGACAATTGAACAAGTGTCATGTGTTAAGGTACCCTTAACTGATCAACTCAATGTATCTGCTAATGTACCTAAACAAACTGATCTTAATACTAAACATGATTCTGATAAATGTTCCTTGGTTGAGGCTGAGTCTAATAAATTCACAACAAATGATATGGTTGATAAAAAGGCGTTTGATGAACTTTCTAACAAATTCTCAAAACTTGAAAAACATTGCATTTCTCTTGAAATTGCAATACAAAGAAAAGAGGAAAGTTTTCAAACTAAGAAACCATGTAAAAATCTGGAATTTCCTGAATTTCGTGAGTTTTTTGAAATAAACAATTTATAAGCTCAGCTTCATGCCAAAAACTCAACTATCAACAATTTGAAAAAACATATTTCTGATATGCATGTGAAAAGTAATTTGGTTATAAGTAATTCTGATGTTAATGCTATTGATGATATTCAAATGAGAAATGATGAATTAGCGATTTGTGTGGCTAAATTACTAAAGGAAAATGAGTCTTTGAGAAAGCATCACATGGAACTAAGTGACTCTGTCAAAGAAACTAGAACTAAGTCAATGGAAAAAACAAACTCTTTGATAGGAAAAATTGATGAACTCAAAGCTCAACTTCAGGAAAAGAGTTTCGCTATTGTTGCCTTAAAGAATGAGCTTAGGAAAACTGTAGGGAAAAGTGTGAACACTAAATTTACAAAACCATCAACCTTGAGGAAACCAGTTTCTCATCTCATTAGAAACCGATCCGTTGTTAGGCAGCCTACTGCGTTTATATTCGAAAGGCCAAAATTTTCAAAAACACGGTTTGCCTCCCAAGTTGATGAGAAACAAGTTTTGTCAAAACCAGTCACTTCACCTGAGTTGCCTAAGAATTATGCTTCTAGTTCCTCTAAACCTCAACAAGCAGCTACTTCTACTCCCAGCACCTCTAGGATTGGTTCGAAAAATGTGTCAAAGCCAAGCATTAAAATTCAGAATTCATATGATATGAATGACTTGTGGAAGAGCTATTATCTAGAAGAAGCTAGGAAAAAGGCACAGATTCGAAAAGATGGAATTTTAGGTTCAAGACCTAGGGTGATGAATTCTACGAGGTTTCAAGGCACTGCTAGTAGTTTTAAACCATTACCTAGGAACACTCAACTAAAGACTAGGGATTGGCTTGTATCTAAAAGAAGTTGCGTTTCGAATAAAGCTATTCCCATAGCAGATCACTTTAAGAACTCTAGATCATTTTCTGAATCCAAACAAGCTGTTTGCTCAAATTGTTTGAAATGCATCTTTAAGGCAAATCATGATAATTGTTTTTCGAAATCCCTAAAGAAAGTAAATGTTCATACAAAGGTTCAACCTGTTAAGTCTAGGATTTACACTAAGTCATCTACTGTGCATACGAAGCAAAACAAACCAAAATCTTCGCCTATATGGATACCAACTGCTAAATCTGTGGAAACTAGGAATAAGGATAAGTCTTCCACTATGCATAAGAAGCCTAACAATCCTAGACCTTGCCATAAGTGGATACCGTCTGGTAGAATACTTAAGGATGCTGGACTTAGGTGGATACCTACCGGAAAGCTGTTTACCGATGACAAAATCAAGGTTGACTGTGAAACCCCAAAGGGTTTGGATACTAATGTCACTAACCAAAATATATGCAATCAAGTGTGTAATATTAGTGCAGGTAGTCCTTACTCAGTTGCAGATACTTCGATCCTTCAATACATGGACTGGCTTAAACTATGGATAACAAAAGGATTGATATCTCATAACTCACGGGTTCAAGTTACTCAACATTGATATTCAATCGGCTATGACGTCTGTTCAAATCAGTTCAGGCCTCGTACTTCATCATAATGGCGTCTGCAGATAACACTTCAGGCCTCGTTCTTCACAGAAAAGAAAAGTGTACGCTTCAGTGCGCTTTATCTTCAAAAGAAGAGAAATCTTCATGTTTATGACCATTCTCATCGACACTCCTCATCAACATGCTTCATGCTTTTTCCATGCGCTTCAGTCATCAAGTGAACTGGACCACTGATAATTACTCTTATTCCACTTGCTCAATATAATGAAGATGGCAACATCATGTGCTAATTTTGCGGGGGAGAAGTGTGAATAGAATACATTTGGTTGATAATCACTTGTTTAATCAAGAATGGCATCTCCGTATGCAATTCTTGAGGGGGAGAAGAAGTGTGAATTTTTTGCATGGTTGATTGATATTTGAGAATATATGGTCAAACGGCTCCTAACTCATGTAAGAACCGAGCTTCTTCTTATAGGATCATCTTCACATGTAGTTTCTTCTAAGAGCCGTTGGTTGACATCTTCACACGGGCTGATATGATTAAATGACAAAGTGCGTCTAGTTGCTGGGCTGATTTCTTTGATGAACATCTTTCTGTTCTTGTTTGATTGGGAGGGATTTTAATTAAGGGGATTTGCTATTTACAAGTTAACGGGAATGACTTTGGTGTGAAGAAGATGTTAACTGTTTATTTCCCCATTCGGAAAATCTTGAAGAAGGTCGAGTCTTCAGTCTAATCTACATTTTCTGCTACATGATTAGAAGACTAAAGACGAATTGCATTTGATGATCTAAAGACTTCTTCTTAATCCGGGCTGAGAAGAACACTTGAAAATCTTCGTCAGTTTAGGGGAGAGCACTAATTGGGGGAGATTGAAAAGCCAAAATTTAATCCCCAATTAGACTTGCTCATATTCTTTAGCAATGATTCATTGCTTGATTTTTGATGACACTCCTCCAACGCCTAATGCTTCACTTACTAAGGATAACTGGGATTCATTGTTTCGGACTCAGTGTTTTTCAAAGATATGTTTGATGAGTACTTCCAACCTCCAACGAATGTTGATCATCCAGCTTCTGAAGCTCATGCTCCGGTTCCTACTGACTCAACTGGTTCACCATCTAAGAAGTACTTCTCAGAATTCTCAAGAAACCTTATCTTCAGTTACTTCACAAGGCGTTGATAATGACTATCATGATAATAGTAGTTGCACTACTGAATAATGATCCGCTCTTTGGTATTCCTTTGCCAAATCTTCACGGATTATCGTTCATGAATAATGATCCGCTCTTTGGTATTCCTTTGCCAAATCTTCACGGATTATTGTTCCTCTCATTGTGCACGCTATAAATCAACCACATGGACATTAAGGAAAATGACTACCTCATCCACTAGAAGACATTTTTGGTAAATCTTCCAGATCAGTTTCTACATGTATACCTTAAGGAAGAATGCATTGATGTTGAGGAATCATTTGCTCCGGTTCATTAAGTGGGTCATTGTTCATCCGATTGTATGTTTATTCACGTGTTGGACATTTGACACAAGTTGATTACTTCGAAGTTACTCATTTATCACTTATTTGATGTTGAAGATTGACATTCACAAAGGCGTGTTCTTATTTGATAACTTGCTCGGGCTTAAGAATTTGAGTTGAAGTCTTGGGTTATCTAGTTACCAGCAGTCGAGGTGGATGGTTGAAGACCTGGTTAACTATCACTATTAGGAGTTACATTGTTTTACTCAGTGTCACATGCATATGACGGTGTGGATAATCGCAAGAGGTGTTAATGTCTCATACTTTGCTTGAGTAGTGAGTACTTAGAAATTTGCTTGAAGCATAAATTCTCGACACCATTCTTCCATTATTAAGTGCAAGCTTAAGATACAAATGTGGGAATTTGACTTCAGTTTCAAGTTTGGTATATCGGGTATTCTTCATCATGGGTCACTTCAAATTTTCTACATATGGGTTGATAAAGATAGTCAAAGAGAGTTTCTCTAGCAGTTGATTCTCACAGGATTCATTTGAGCTAATTGTTGTTCTTTGCTATTTCAAGAATATTTGGTATGTTTAATGTGTTGCTGTTTCTGAGGTATCAAAACCTGCAAGGGGGAAGGAGACATACATCTAAACACACAATGAGTACACATGATGAAACTAATACTTCTTCTCTATTGAAGTAATCTCGGGAAAGACAAATGTCATAACCATAGAGAAACTCAGTGTTTACTCATAGCCTTTGGTGTGTTATTCCAACCATTTAGGAGGAAGTGGTCTCTGGATACTTTCGGTATGTGTTAACTCAGCCTTCAGTAGAAAGAAATATGAGAAGAATATTTGGAACGTGAGATGATATTGCTTATCGACATCTTCTACATGACTTATTATAAAGTACTTCCGGTTAGTGTTTCATGTACACAGTATAATGATGATTCTGATGATAAAGTTACTGTGATGTCGTTGTTTCTACTCTGGTTGGGTACTTGTGTACATAATGGGCTGATTGGTTATATGGAAGATAACCGGAATGCACTTGGTAAAATGAAGATGTTGATATATGGTTCCACTGAATAGACAACTGCTCAATCTCAAAGAGTAATGTGTACATCGGGGATGCACAACAAGTTCATGTGATCTCGAACTTAATCATTTATTACTGGTTTGATAACCGCAGCGATGATCCATGTTTCAACTTGTTACTTCGGTGTTTTCGTCTTCTTCGGGGTGTTGAGCTTCATTCAAAGAGACCGCTTTGTCTTCAACTCTACTTCATAGGGAAATGGTCTTTATTCGATGTTTGTCGGTTTGGGGTGAAGTTACCAAAGATTCAAATTGAGAAGGCTCATGTTCAGACGATTTTCTTAGAAGCCTCGAATGCTTTGGTGGTGAAAGTTTAAGATATGTTGATTTCTTTCTTCTACAAAGTGCTGATCGATTTCTCTATCTCGGTACTTGTATCATCATCTTCTTAAACTATTATTCTATCTGTACATATTTTTTCGTAAAACAAAATACAAAAATATAAAACCAACAAAAAGAAAAGAGAAAATTTTAAAACCTACAAAAACCCATAAAAATCAGAAAATTTGAAAAATACCAAAAATATTGTTCTTCAAAGACATGTCTTCTGGTATCGATAACATCTAGGGTCTTAGAAATGGCATTCAACAATGGCACGGGACCATAGATGAAGTTCAAGCAGGAGGTGTAAATATTTCTTTCTAAACATGTCTCAAAATATGGCTTACAGTTAATTCAGACTGTAAACCGTGCTTAAACTATGGCTTACAGTTATTTCAGACTGTAACCCGCGCTTCAACCACGGTTTGCTATTATTTCTGATAGCAACCCGCTTTTCAAGAAAGGAAAGTGCTACGCTAAACTAATTTTCAAATATTTCGTGCACTTATCCTAAAACTAATTGTGGAAAGTATGTCGAAGGACTGCTGTTCCTACACAAATGTTTTTCCGTCTAAAATTCTTCAGAAAAATATTTTTTGTTTTTCAAAAGTGGTGGTAAATGAGTTGCTTGAAAATCAATCAGTATCGGAGTTTTCATAAAATTTGCAAACTCAATCAATGACTTCCGTGCTTTTAATCTTTTCATAAATTGAGTCATTAATTGAGGGGGATAATGTTTTCAAATCTATATCATCTAACGGGCTCTCTTAATTATCGTATGCTTAATTAAAATTATGTTAACCTATGTTGAAGGACTAGGTGCCTAGGATATGATTGTTAGGTTTAGATGATTAGAGTTTGATGAACACATTATTCCCATGCCTTATATGATCTGATTAATATGTTGAATTGACTTTTATTAGTCGATTGCTGTTTGGGTGATGTCGACCATCATATATCTGTATGTGTGTTCACTAACATATGCAGGTATCATGGTTTAAAAGAATGTTCCCGATCCGGATCCCACAATTGAAGATGATTGGATGCCGAAAGGAAAGGGTAACTATATCTTGGGTTGACAAATGAAGAAATGGAGCTTAATTTGACTTCTATGGAGAGTTGGCATGAAAAAATGCAACGTAAGAGGTCTCACTGCATCAGCAGATGGTTTTCTTCATCATCAAATGAAGAAACGGAGCTTAATTTGACCTCAGTTGGCATGAAAAAATGCAACGTAAGAAGTCTCACTGCCTCAGCAAATGGTTTTCTTCCTGCCTTACAGCAACAACAACAAAAGCGGCTCAACCACCTAACGTATCTTTGTGCAGGGATACCATTTTTCTAAAACTTTGAAAAATATTATTTTGAAAAATGGAAAAATATTGTTTTGAAAATAAATCGGATTCAAAGTTTTGAAATCAACCAGACTTTATTTTGTCAAATCTTCTGTGATTTCAAATTAAATATTTTCAAACGATATTTCAACAAAAAGTCCGTTTGTACGTTATAATGTGGTGATCTAAAGATTTAATGTGATGTCATGGTATGATTTTCTTTAAAAATCAAGGTCTTTCAAAATGAAATTTTTTCTGTTCTTGTTTGATTGTGAAATTATTTTATTTTACTTAAAGATCTCTTAAAACAATCATACCTGACACTAACAATCTTTAATGTCTTAAAATGGTCCTTATCTGTCATTTTTCAAAATCATATCTTGCCACGTCTTTCCCCAAAATTTTCTAAATGATTTAAATCTTTTGGGAGCACAAATCTCAAATGGTTTGAAAATTTTTTATCGGGGGAGAGATCGGGATTTAAATCTCAAATCTGTTTTAATGGAATTGGTTTTAGTCCTTTAAAGGCACTCCTGCCTCCATGTGCCAAACGATTTCAATATACATAATGCACATGTTGAGGGGGAGCATTTATCCAAAAAACAAGATGAGTTTTTAAATCAGGCACATTTTCTCCCATGTTTTCTAAACCTTATTAAATCACTTGGGATCCAAAATATCAAAGGGTTTGATATTTTTGATCGGGGGAGAATTTGTGATTTAATAATGAAATTTGATAAAAGGTGATCGTTTTGATTCAATTGTGCAGGCTGCTCTCTCATATGTGCTAAACGCTTTCGAATCTCGAAGCACATATTGAGGGGGAGCATTTCAAAAGAAAATAAACTATCGAGGTACAAAAGCTTTTATGTTTTAACATAAAGTACCTTGATTGAGTTTTCAAATGGTTTCTTAATGGCTTTTGTGATCGTGGATGTGCTTCAAAAGAACTCTTTCCTCTATGTGATAAAATCATTTCAAATATCCTACGCACATATTGAGGGGGAGAATTTTACCAAGAAAATCAAATGGCTTTTTTTATGAAAATAGTGATCAAAGAAAATATTTTAAAGTCCTCTTACCTCCATGTGCTAAACAATTTCTAAATCATATGCACATGTTGAGGGGGAGGTTTTCTAAATGATCAAAACTATTAAGGTACAAAATGCTTTGATCTCGTATCACAAGTACCTTGATTGTTTTTCCAAATGATTTTTCAATTGGTTTCAAGGAAGAATGAACTGTACCAAAAGACCGACCATTTTACTTTATGTATGGAGTTATAAGGATGGTAAGGTTAAGTATTTGTTCCCACGATCCCACCAGAACCGAAGGGATCTACCCAGGGACAATCCACTAGATAGTGTAGAGTCCTTAGGTATGATGAAAAAGGAGAAAAGTGAGATTTGGGAAGAGTGCGGACTAAGATAGAGCTAGAAATGGAATAAACCCAACAAGGTTCTAGCTACGAAATCTCGGTAAGCACTGAAGGGGTTGAAGAATGAAAAAGAAATGAATGTAAAAAGGGTGAAAAGAAATAGCCTTCCAATAATTCAACCTTAGGGCAGAAACCGGGTTCAATACATATGCTACTGGTGGTTACTAAGGTAACGCCGGTATTGAAGACAAGACATCATGGACCCAGTGATGCACTGCACTAAACTTCCTAAGCTACTCAAGTTCCTCTTAAAAGGGATTGTTTCACTCTCACGGGGAACCGACATTATCTATCGACTTTCTCTTAAAGATTGTTGATATTGAAGAAGGAGACCCTCTCCCTAGTCTCCGGCATAGGAACCAAATGTGCACGATTGAGTCTAGAACCAAGAGATCATCCACAATATCTCATTAGGACACAAAATTAATAAAGACTTGCTGTTTCACACAATGTGGAAAGTAAGAATATATTAAGAGTCCTACGCTTTATCCTTGTGGTATTGACAGAACATCTGAGTGATATGAAAATATTCACGATGAAGATGGAAATCCTTCTAGAGCCAACATTAGACAAGCTCTTGGTGGGTGATATGTGAGATCTTTTCTAAAGATCAAGCTTGTGACAACTGGATAGAAACGATGGGGCGATTCACTCGTGAATCAACCTTGGTCCAGGACTGGAATTGACGAATACTTTTGGAAAAACCGTTCGATGTGCAAACCTTCTTTTCTCTAGCATGTCGAATGTGTATTCATATTTCAAACTTAAAAAGTATCTCTGATTGAATAAATACTTTTGGAAAAACCGTTCGATGTGCGAATCTCTTCTTTTCTCTAGCACGTCGAATGTGTATTCTTTTTCAAATGCAAAAAGTATTTTTGATTGAAAATTGATCTTTCTCATAAAACCTTCGTCGTATTGCAAAACTCTTTCTTCTGAGCAATACACGATTGTTTTTCAAATCATTTTTCATCAATCAGTGAATCTCAATTCGCTGGTTCACTCACTCCGTGTTGTCTTCTTTGAGACGTTCCAGTTTGAGAACGGCTAGAACAGCTGCGAAACCCTGTCAAGGAGATTCTTCGGAACTCTACCTGATCACAGGCAGTACTTGTACTGATCAACGGGGAACCGTGGGCCGTGTACCTCAATTCAACGAAAGTGATCAAAGACACTTTCGTGTGTTTTATTGCCAACTGTTGTTTGTAGGTACATTTGGACGGTTGCAGCTGATCAGAATTGAGAAGTCAATCCAAAGCCGCATGCTCACAGCATCCACACTTAATTGAAGAAATCAAACCTGGCTCTGATGTTTTTATACTATGTTTCTGCTACGCTGCTGCAAATATCATGAGTCAGTAAAGCTTCCGCTACTCTGATGAAAAGATGTCATGATCCAGAAAGTGTGAGCATGTCGGCCCAAAAGTCACAACATCACATGAAGGCAACACAACTATGGATGATCCAGAGAGATTTGCTGTGGCTGATGATCTCAATGAAAGCTCAAAGATCATCAAAGATGTGGATCAGTTTAAAGGCCTCCACTTAAAGTACAAAGTAATGCGGACTTTGAAGAATCGCTACTAAAGCACAAAGAATGCGGAATTTGAAGAATTGAAGTCTACGAGCTTGTAACTAAAGACAAAGATAGAATGCTAGGATGCAAAATGTATTTCATGGGGTGACCTCCCTTAGGGGGAGATTGTTAGGAATTGGAAATTCCATATTAAAGTGTCGGTCACCCCAATTATGGTCTAGCATATTTTAGCTCGTAGACTTGTAGTTATTTACGGTGTTTAGAAGTTTATTAGTTAGTTTGTAGCGTAGATTAGTTTAGTGCAACACCGTGGAGGAAGGACGGGTCTTTACCCACTGTATACCTGATCCACAGTCCGATAGGAGGACGTATTAGGTAAAACTATAGATACCCTCTACCTCCCAAGGTAGAGGGTTGGACCTTTCTCATTCTTAATCTAACCTTCTATGTTTTCTTTCACTTTCTCTCTCTAGAAAGGATCCTACTTGAAAGCTATTGGATTTCACATACACATCAAACCATGAACACAAGGTGGCGTATAAAATGATGTTTAGAGAGAGAAAGTTAGAGGTTTGGGAACTTTAGTGAGAGAAAGAAAAATCTTATTATGAGCTCCAACTCTCTACCTTGGAAGGTAGAGAGTATTTATAGTCTTACAATAAAACGCCACACAACGGGCTGTGGATCAGGCATACAGTGGGTAAAGACCCGTCCGTCCTCCACGGTGTTACTAAACTAAATACTACTTAACTTAAAATAACTAGGACTACGAGCTTTCTAACGATTACATATACTTGAGGTGACCGACTCTTTAATACCTGGAATTTCTAATTCCTAACAATCTCCCTCTAAGGGAGGTCACCTCAATCATGTACTAAAATTACATAGAATACAAACCGATATTACATTAAAGATTTTTCTTGCATTCTTGATGTAGTGCTTTGCTCCGAAGCTCGTAGTCATTGATTCTTCTTATTGCATGTTTGGTTAATCCAAGTGGAGGTCTTTACTGATCTACGTGATAATAATTTTGAGCCAGCTTTTGAGATCATCAGCTAATAAAAATCTCTGAGACATCCATTGTTGTGTTGGAATTTTGTGATGTTGTGACTTTCGGACCGACATGCTCACATTCTGGATCATGATATCTTCTCATCAGAGTAGCGGAAGCTTTCGTTGATTCATGATATTGGCAGCAGCGTAGCAGAAGCATGGAGTGAAAATATCAGAGTCATTGATGCACTACTCATGATTTCTTTTGAGATGAATGTGTTAAGTGAGCATGCGGCTATGGATTGACCGCTTCACTCTGATCAGCTGCAAACGTAGGGCGTACCTACATACAACAGTTAGCAATAAATCGCACGAAAGTGTCTTTGATCACTTTCGTTGAATTGAGGTACACGGCCCACGGTTCCCCGTTGATCAGTACAAGTACTGCCTGTGATCAGGTAGGATTCCTAAGAATCTCCTTGACAGGGTTTCGCAGCTGCTCTAGCTGTTCTCAAACCGGAACGTCTCAAAGAAGACAACACGAAGTGAGTGAACCAGCGAATAGAGATTCACTGATTGATGAAAAGATATTTGAAAAACAATCGTGTATTGCTCAATAGAAATTGTTTTTGCAATACAACGAAGGTTTTAATAAAATTCAATTATCAATCATAAAACACCTTTTGATTTGAAATATTCGTACACGGTCGATGTGCTAAAAAAAAGAGTTTTTAAGCACAATGACCGGTTTTTCAAAGGTATCCGTCAATCCATAACCTGAACCATGATTGATTCAAAAGATTGAATCGCCCAATTGTTTCTGTTCAGTTGTCACATGATTGATCTATTTGATAGATCTCACATGCCACCCACCAGGAGCTTGTTTGATGTTGGCTCCAGAAGGCTTTCCATCTTCATTGTGAATATGTTTGCATATCACTCAGATGTTCTGGCAATACCACAAGGATAATGCGTAGGACTCAAGATATAATCTCTCTTTCCACATTGTGTGAAACAGAGAGTCTTCATTGAAAGTGTCCTAAGTCGATAGATTATGTAGGTTCCCCATGAGAATGAAACAAGCCCTTATAAGAGGAACTTGAGTGGTTTGGGAAGTTGTAGTGCAGAGCGTCACTGGGTCCATGACGTCTTGTCTTCAATACCGATGTTACCATCAGTAGCATATGAATTGTACCCGGTTTCTGCCCTATGGTTGGATAAATGGAGGGCTAATTCTTTTCACCCTTTTCTCATTCAATTCTTTTTCATTGTTCAACCCCTTCAGTGCTTACCGAGACTTCATAGCTAGAACCTTGTTGGGTTTATTCCAGTACTAGCTCTGTCTCAGTCCGCACTCTTCCCATATCTCATTTTTCTCCTTTTATCATCATACCTAAGGACTTCTACACTAACTAGTGGATTGTCCCTGGGTAGTTCCCTCCGGTTCTGGCGGATCATGGGAATAAATACCTAACCTTATCATCCTTATATCACCGTACATAAAGTAAATTTGGTCGGTCTATTTGGTATTGTTCATCTGCCATTTGAACCAATTGAAAACCATTTGAAAATCAATCCAGATACTTGTGATATATTATCAAAGCATTTTGTACCTGAATTGTTTTTGATATTTTTAGAACAAGTGCTCCCCTTCAACATGTGCATCAAATGTTTGAAATCGTTTTGCACACGGAGGCAAGAGAAAGAATTAACTTCTTTGATTACCATTTTCTAAAAGATATCAACATCACTTCCCTTATCAAAACAAGTAGATAAAGCATTTTAGGGAAGCATTTCTTAAAGTTGTAAAAATGAGAACCAACTAAAATCTAACAAATGTCACTCTTATTAAAACAAAAACAAAAACTTAATTAAGTACAAGTAAAACTGTTAAAGTTTCGATGCTTTTATTTACAAAACTAATGAAGATTAGGTGATACACTTTGATCCGATTTGTAATGTGTATCAGGTTTTGATAAGTGTATCCATTTATTTAGTAGTTGATGTGTATTAGGTATATTAATTTATGTACAAGATATCATCTTTTTAAGATTTCGATGTACTGGTACAAAATTTATATTTGTGTATCAGTAATCCAAACTCATGTATCAATTGATTATTAGTTGTTAAAATGTTAAACATGTATTAATATTTTATTTTTTGTGTATCGTTGCTAAATGGGTTACATTTAAATGTTTTATTGGTTGTTTAGATTAGTTCTCATTTTAACAACTTTAAAAAAGTTCTCACATTAACTCTCCCCTATATATATATATATATATATATATATATATATATATATATATATATATATATATATATATATATATATATATATATTTTATTTTATTTTTTATAAGAATTCGAACAACATCTAAAGTCCCGTGTCATTCTTTGAATGACAGCACAAAGACCGTAGATATTATCGAACCGAGAAAAACATGACAAATTGACAATATTTTTTGAAGATTTTTCGAATTTTTCAGATTTTTTATGGATTTTGAAAGTTTTATAATTTTCTATTTGATTTTTGAGAGTTTTATAATTTTGTATTTTGTTTTTCGAATAAATATTTACAAGAGATAGAACTTTACTCCTCGTCTTCCTACTGAAGACGTTTGAGTGTTTCTGGTTGAAGGCTTTTCAAGCCAAGACGTGGAAGAATAAACTCAAAACGTTCTTTTGGAAGAGCTTTGGTGAAGATGTCTGCTAACTGGTATTCAGACCTCACAAAATAGAGTTCCACCACACCTTTTTCCACTTGTTCCCTGATGAAATGATGTCGAATGTCGATATACTTAGCTCTTGAGTGTTGAACGTTATTGCATGAAAGAGCAATAGCACTTTTATTATCACAGTACAGAGGGATTTTGTTGAATACAAAGCCATAGTCAGTTAATTGAGATCTCATCCAAAGGATTTGAGCACAACAAGATGACATGGCTATGTATTCTGCCTCTGTAGAGGAAATAGAAGTACTCATTTGCTTCTTTGAAGACCAGCTCACAAGCTTATCGCCCAAAAACTGAGCACCTCCAGACGTACTTCGACGAGTATCTTGACATCCTGCATGATCAGCGTCTGCATAGGCTGTTAGTGACATACCGGTGTCCTTCGGGTACCAAAGTCCCATATTGATGGATCCTTGGAGATACCGAAAGACCCGTTTAACCGCTTCAAGGTGCTTTTTAGTAGGCTTAGCCTGGTATCTAGCACACATGCAAACAGCGAACAAGATGTCTGGTCTACTAGCTGTGAGGTACATCAGGGATCCAATCATACTACGATATTTTGTTTGGTCTACCATGATCCCTGAGTGATCCTCATCTAGTTTAGTTCGTTCAATCATGGGAGTGTCAACAGGGTCACTTGAATCAAATCCAAATTTCTTTAACATTTCATTTGCATATTTAGATTGATTTATGAAGATGCCTCCGGGACTTTGTGAAATTTGTAATCCCAAGAAAAATGACATTTGTCCATCATTGACTGATGCGTGCAAAACCGTCAAGGTTTCTCACACAAGCCTGCCACTTGTGAATGGCAGACCGTAAGAACCTTAAAACAGTTTGAACACGAACTCAATGAAGATCTGGGGAGTATAGTGTTTCCCCGGGTCGTTATGTCCCAGCGAGTTGTGCAATGGATTATCAAACGTTTAGTGATCGAGGAATTTGAACGAGAAAAAGGGATTTGAATTAGTATAACTAAAGAAAAAGCAAACAAATTACAGAGGCTTAAATGCAAATTAAAGGAAATTAAAAAGATAAAAACTATTAAATAAACGCTATCACTATTTTTACAATAATGTTTTTGTGATTTTATAAAACAAAATATCTTAAATAAACTATTTTAACTAAAACGTAAACTTAAAATATCTAAAAACGTAACTTAAAATGAAAACGTACGTTATGTACAAAAATTACGCTGGAGCGCAAGATAAAACGTAAAATTTGTGAAATAAAAGTCCTACAAGTGTAAAAACACTTTTCCTACGTTCTACATGACAAAAGAAAATTTTAGGAAAAAGCGGAATATTTTTTTGAGTTTTTATTTATTTATTATGATTTAAAAACCAAAAACTAAGAATTTAATTATTAAAAATAAAAACATTTAGGAAAATTATGAAATTTGGCATAAAAATACTTCAACTAATTCTAAACATAGGAAAAATAAAAAGACTGAAAAATCTGTTTAGAATAAGCTAATATTAAGCAAACTGGTCTACTAAGCTAAATAGAGAAAAGGTAATTAAAAGGATTAAATGAGTAGAATGAGACATGAAAGACCCAAGGGCACAGTTGGTTAAGTGTGATGTGTGTGAGGCGTGGGAGTGGGCAGGAGATCTTGGGTTCGAATCCCACTTCCCACTTTTTTGGCTATTTATTTGGGTCTTTAAAATTCAGAGTTCGAAATCCTTTAAGAATTAATGTTGCAGATTAATAACAAAAAAGGTTCCAAAGAGCAGATGGTTATCTGTCATGCGTGTGGGTGGACTTGCAGACCAGAGAGGTCGTGGGTTCAATTCCCAGCAGTCCCTTTTTTGGCTTATTTTTCTTTTTTGGTTCTTTTCTTCTTGTGCAAAATAAAGCAAGAATAACTACACCTATTTAACTCAATTAAAAACTTGGTCAAGCTGTAACAGCTTGTTGTTAACAGCAAAATGAGAAAAAAATTATGAAAGGGCTGTTTGGTTCAGGGTATCTACGGGACATACAAAAGCTACAACAAGCTAACATTAAGCTACTTCAATAAACCTCCTAAAGAAACATCAATGGGGACATAAAATAAGCTATAGTGGAACATCAAAAAGCAAAAAACATGAGCACAGGCTGCTGTTTGGACAGAAACAAAACAAACACACCATTTGCAAACTTTTAAGCATAAAATTATCACAAGTAAGCTGATAGAATTGCTGCTGTAACATCGAGCTAAAACAGCTCACATGGGCATGTTTGGTACAGTAGCAGTGAACAAAAAAAAAACAAAGGGGCTGTTTGGGATTGTGGACAGTCAAGGGGTTAAAGGGCTACAAGGAACTTTCTAAGCGAATCAATGAGCTATAAATCAACTAATAAGGAACTAAGGCACCTTAATAAGCAACAAAATAAGCTCTTAGTCAGATTCTCACCCAACAAAATGGAACTAAAGGATTGTTTGGATAAGTGGCTGCTAGGACTTATACAACTACAAAAACTATCAAAAAGCTTGTTAAATAAGCAAAACCAATGAAAACATAATCTAATGGTCTAAAAGTATTAAGGTTTAACTGAATGAGCAATAAACAAATGGAAAATAAGCTAACAACCTCCAACTAATCCCTATGCTGCTGTGAGGGCAGATTCCAAACACACTTTTTAGGCACTAATTATTTATTTATACGCAAATATTAATGAAATGAGCTTTTATGCATAAAATGGAAACTGAAATAAGTTGACAAAACAAAAATTAAGCTATTTGAAGGGGAAAAAGCAGTGGGTATAAGAAAACTAACTAGGGAATCCTAGGCTACTGAAAATGGGAAATAAGCACTAAAAACTAATAAGCATTGGAACCTATGACTGACATGTTCTTGCTGATAACTGCAGACTCAAAGACAGCCTACTAGGGGCTGTCACAGGTTATTTTTGAGCTGAGGAATGAAGCTTCAAGTCCAAGTCATGCTACAGAAACAAAGTTAGGCTAGCATAATTATATATAAAAAAAAAACAGTTAGGGGCCGACAAAAAAAACTTTTAATAGCTTAAATATAAGCTGCTCTCATCTTTCTTCGACCACTGAATTGCTGATATAGAACAGTAAAGAACCCAAGACAGAACTTGAATTTTTGAAACTGGAAAGAAACGAAAAATAACTGACTTCTCTCTTTTTTTTTTTTTTTTTTTTTTTTTTTTTAAACAACAACTTCAAAGTAAACCTTAGAAACACTTTTGAATACAGTGGATAAATTTCACAAACATGAACGAAAATATTACAACTGTTTAAACTTAAATAACCGAACTAAAAGCATGAAATTAAATTGCATTACTGAAATTAAAAAGTACATGTAATTAAAATGACAAGTCAAGTAGGATTGGTACTAGACATGAATTTCTAGCCAAGTTTTACACTAATCCTAGTAGCTATTTATACAAGAATAAAAATCTCCCTCTCTTCTTTGTCTGCTTCTTTTTTCTCTTTCTTGTGTGAGGGAAAACAGCCAAGTACCAAGCTTTTTGCTTCTTCCAGTCAATCTTCACCGTACAATTAGTAGGTACCATTTGAAAACAATCTGAGCCGTCCTTGGGGTTGAGTGTGTCAGGGTGTTGCAGGGAGAGTGGGTGAAGGGGGTGAGTTTTGGAGGGAAAAGGGTGGGGAAGGTGTTAATAATTGACCGGGTTAGGGTTAAATTTGGACCGGGTATTGGGTAGTGGATGGTTTTGGGCTTGAGTGAGGGTTGGGCTCAAGAGTATTGGACTTGATAATTAGCTTGGACTAGGCTTTAGGACTTAACTATGGATCCAAAGTGTAGGTAAGGGACCAAAGCTGTAATTCTGAAACTGCAAGGATCACTCATGAAATTTCTGAAAATGTCTTCCAAGGACCAATCTTGCAAATCTCAAATAATGTAGGGGCCATTTTTGCCAAATTTGAAACTCCGGGGACTAAATTTGAAATTTCTCAAAACTTTTGACATTTTTCACCAAAGGACTAATTTTGACAACTTATGATTTTAAAAGGACCTTTGGTGATTCTTCTTTTGAAATTATGTGCTCAGGGACTATTTCTGACAATTTTTGAAACTTGGGGGACTGAATTTGCCAATTATGCAAACTTAGCTCATTTTTCATCTGATTTTAAACATTTTGCATCTGAAACATATAAAATGCAATTTTGAGATATTTTCAGTATTTTGATGCATTTCTGAGCATTTTTAAACGTTTTGCAGTTCAGATTTGACCAAAAATGATGAGTATTTACACACTCATCAATCCCCCACACTAAACTATTGCTAGTCCCTAGCAATCTTTTGAGAAAAACTTAATGGATTTGAAACTCTTTACCAAAAGCCATTACTTCTGGAGTAGCCAAATGTTTTAGTTCAAGTAAGAATCATGGTACACCGTTAACCATGTGATTTTGAGCAAACCACCAGCTTTCAACGGATTTGATTTGTCTTTACCAGAAGCCGTTTGCTCTGGACTAGCCAACTCTTAGATAAATTATCAATATTATCTTTGGTGAGCTGATTACCAATTATGGTTTTTCCACTGCCTTTACCACAAGCCATAAACTTGCGGGCTAGCCAACTCTTCACTTTTTAGGATATGGTGAGTTGAGTACCATACAATTTTGGGCAAATTGCAAGCCATATAAACGGATTTGATAAATCTTTACCAAGAGCCGTTTGCTTCTGGATTAGCCAATCCTTTTGTCTTACAGACAAGGCGGACTGATAACCAAATGAGAAAGTATAAAACACTTGCTCCAAAAAAAATTTTTGGCCAAAAACGGGGGAATGGGCGGATAATACATATGATAGAATTCGTGAGAATCCCCCCACACTTAGAAATGAATATTGCCCTCAATATTCAAAGTACCGGCGGTTATGCCAAAACCTAGAACGTAAAAGGGAAATACTACGGCCATTATTTAGAAAGAGATTTTTTTTTTTTTTTTTTTTTTTTTTTTTTAGATATATATATAACATGTGGGGCATCTCCCCCACACTAGGGTGGAACACATGGGTGAAAACCCATGTTTAGCTACTGTTTTTGATTACCGAGTCGCTAGCTTGACTCGACCCCGAATTCATTGGTTCATGGGGAAGCAAAGTGGAAGAAACAATCTCCATCGGACTTTCAATCAAGATGTTTGGACAAACATTTGAAGCACGTGAAAGTTCCACACCGATGAGATATACATAGAACCGGCTCAAAAATGATAAATGAAAATGCCGGGGTCAAAGATAGTGTCTTCATTCCCGAAGGAGTGAAGATGAAGGGAAATCACAGGATATTTGAGGAAAGCAAGACCAATCAAGATCCATTCTTCATCCTCAAATGTAGATATATCGGGAGGAAGGGTGAGGGTAGTATTATTAATAAGCAAACTCGTATGATAGAGTACACCTTCCTCCAAGCTAATATCATCCTCAAGATCAAAATAGAAATGATCATGTTCCGGAGGAGATATGTCATGAGAGAGTTCACCGGAGAACTCTTCATGAAGAGAATCATTCACATGAGGTGAAGTTGTGAACTCTTGTTCCATTATAGACTCATCACTATCCTCAATCTGAGTATCAAAGAGTGGATTCTCAGAATTTAGAGTGAATTCAGAGTCGAATTCAAATAGAGGATTGGTGAAAGTAGCTTTGAATGTTTCGGGAACAAAGTGATCAACATTCTCGATTGGACTGTTGGGATAAGAAGTGAGTGAACGATCATTATCAATGAGACTTTCAGTCTCTCTCAGATCGGCTTCAAAATCAAAGAGTGGATTGATGTGAGTGAGTTCACCGGAGAACTCCTCAAGAAGGGGATCAGCATCAGACTGTGGAAGAGATGCCTCAACGTACTCGATGTTTCCAAAGGAAGCACAATCGTCGCTAAAATCGGAGAAAGTTTCCAAATGATCATTTGAACACTCAAGAGGGGAAAGAGAATCACACACATGGTCAAAAGTTCCCTGTGACTCTCTCCGGATTGGGACAAGGTCCTCAACACTAGACTTTATGAATTCGTCCGATTCCTTTTCAGGAACAGTGTCAAGATGCTCGTCCCCCATGTTCAGAGAGTGAGTGGGAGCTTTGGGTGTGATGGCAGTTGTTTGAGATGAAATCTCAACTGCTGGGATATCATCTGATGAACTTGATGAATATTTATAGAATTGGAGGATATCGAGTGTATCCTCATCATCACTGTCATCAGGAATGAAACGAAATCGAGAGCTAGATCTGGATGCTTTTTGTATTTTAATTAATTCCCTAATAGAGTTTTCACTGGCGATCTGGGAATCTAATTTAGCAGCCTGTTCTTCAGCTAACAATTCTTCCATGGATTTTTGATTTGGATTATCTTGGGAATGTTTACATTCCTTCAAATCTTTCACTAAATCCAAAAGATCAAGGAGAAGATTTTGAGGAAGTGGATCAGGTTGAGGTGGTGCCTGATTCATTTGGTACTGTAGAGGTTGGTCATGATACGAAGAGTCGTAATTGTTACAAGGAAATGGATTCCTTGTTTGACAATCAGAGCTAAAGTGAGGACCTCCACAATACTCACAACAGTAAAACTGATGTGGCTGTGAGTCACATGTGTTATAGTCAAAATTGTTATCAGGAACCTGCTCATAGACAAGCGTGTTTCCCGATTGACAATCAGAACTGGAGTGTGAACCACCACAGTACTCACAACAGTAAAACTGCTGAGTCTCATAGTGTGGTAGCTGATGGAATAAATCAGTTGTGTTATGGTAAGAATAGGGATCTTGGTTATAGACAGACCCGTTTCCTGATTCCACCATGCTACAACTGGGGCAATTGCCACCATTATAAGGACCACCACACCATTGACAACCAAGAGGGTGAGGATGAGACATAGAAAGAATCAAATGATTTTAGAGGGTAAGAAATGAAGAATCAAATATGTGAGAGGGTAAAGATGGATATTTTTGGATTTTTGGATAAACATGATGTAAAAATAAGAAAGAAAATCTTTTTGGGTTTTTGATTTTTTTTAAAAAAGAATATAAACACATACAGATGGTATAAACAAGGAGTGAATATCCAAATCACTAATCTGCTAGACGGAAGATAATCAGCACAGCTCCCCGGCAGCGGGGCCAAAAATTTGATGCGTGCAAAACCGTCAAGGTTTCTCACACAAGCCTGCCACTTGTGAATGGCAGACCGTAAGAACCTTAAAACAGTTTGAACACGAACTCAATGAAGATCTGGGGAGTATAGTGTTTCCCCGGGTCGTTATGTCCCAGCGAGTTGTGCAATGGATTATCAAACGTTTAGTGATCGAGGAATTTGAACGAGAAAAAGGGATTTGAATTAGTATAACTAAAGAAAAAGCAAACAAATTACAGAGGCTTAAATGCAAATTAAAGGAAATTAAAAAGATAAAAACTATTAAATAAACGCTATCACTATTTTTACAATAATGTTTTTGTGATTTTATAAAACAAAATATCTTAAATAAACTATTTTAACTAAAACGTAAACTTAAAATATCTAAAAACGTAACTTAAAATGAAAACGTACGTTATGTACAAAAATTACGCTGGAGCGCAAGATAAAACGTAAAATTTGTGAAATAAAAGTCCTACAAGTGTAAAAACA